>CM035818.1:21128678-21298678 GCA_020458035.1 Magallana ariakensis | reverse complement strand
AAATTAGATTTGAATTGCAATTCTGGGTCAAATAATTTTTTTCCGGAATATTTTTAATTTCTTTCAGAATAAACGCCGGCAGAGAAAAAAATGTTCTTTCCACCAATTATCTTCTTTTAGAGAAAAAGAAAGAAGAGAGAGAGAGAGAGAGAGAGAGAGAGAGAGAGAGAGAGAGAGAGAGAGAGAGAGATTAGTACTTTTAATAACAGTGCATCAAAAATGATAATTACATGTAACACACACACACACACACACACACACACACACACACACACACACACACACACACACTTGTAAACACCAGCAAACCACTACACCTGACTTTTGACCAGAATCTCACTACACTGCTTTGCAGTATGATTTTAGAGACATTGACTACAGAATATGTTTGGTTTGAGCATCCTCATTGGTGGTCTCTACTGCGATTTTGGCTATTTTAAATAATAAGATGTTGGAAATTCACATGACTTTCACTACATTTTTACACACATATGAAAACACACGTGAAAGTCAGTGCAGTCAAAGTGGCATGCATCTCACTACATTATTGGTAACACACATGCAACCCACAGCATATGATTAAATGCAATACGATACCTTTTCATAATTATTTCCTGAATATTTTGAAGTTACAATGTATGTCATCTGTTTAAACTTTATTCTTTGATGTTGGCATTCAAGGGGATCTGAAAGTTTTGCATTTGCGCAAGTAAGGAAGTAAAAAAAATTGTATAAAGGTCTGCCTCAACTTGTTCTTGTTGTTTAAATTTTTACCAGTGATATGTTTTAATTATATTGCTTTATTGAATGACCATTGATTTATCCCTAAATACATTAAGTCTATCGCTTTGATTAAATGTGACCGGGTTTGACTTATTCTCCCAAGCCTCATGATTATCACTGGGGGAATTAATTAAGGTGTTTCTGTATATCCGGCGACAATTAAAGACTAGAATGCGTTATTTGAACTTAAGGTCGGTATGGGTGATTTTGGATAATCCTGAAATTACACACGAACAATCCGAAACCTAATATCTCTCTCTCTCTCTCTCTCTCTCTCTCTCTCTCTCTCTCTCTCTCTCTCTCTCTCTCTCTCTCTCTCTCTCTCCAATCATGTATATAAGAGATAAAAAGATAAACAGTCAATAGGGTTCTGAAATATATTTAATCTGGTCAAACCTTATAAAGTGGTTAACAAAATGGCAGTGGAAAGGTTTTGTTTTATGCTGATCTTTTCTTCATACAACATTATTTATACATATTGAAACAACGGCATAGGCGTCGGAACCGGGGTGGGTGGGGGGGGAGTAGCTCTTAGCCCCCTCCCACTTTTTTGCAAACTTTAGACATTACCCCCTTCCCCCTTTTTTTTGCTTGACAAGATTTTTGACATATCTAGTCCCCCACCCCCACCCCTCTTTCAATTTGCTTCCGACGCCACTGGTTGGTGACGATGTTTTATAATAAAAAAAGTTAACTAATTGTTATCAATTCATAATGAATATGTTTACTTACTGTCGATAATCTTGATACTTTGTTACGAACATATATAAAAGCATTTTCGGTGTATTGAATGAATTTTCTGTCGAAATTAAAATCCCATGCTCAATTTTGTTTCCCTGTTTTCTAACATGATGTTCCGAAGGACAATGAGGATAAAAAGAAAAATAAACAGCAAGCGATTGCTAAACGATTGCTGAGCGCACACTCTATAACACAATATAATATGAGAGAACGCTGAACACTTTGTAAACAATAAACGCACGATGAACGCACGGTTAGCGAACGCACAAGTAATACGAAAGTAGAACGTTTCAAGGACCGTAGCATTCTAGTATTCAAAAGATCAGATTGCAAAGTTTGAATAGGGAGCTTTTTTCCAAGAAAGAACAAAAAAACTGTACTTACCTACTGATATATGTATATATCTATACACATGGAGAGAGAGAGAGAGAGAGAGAGAGAGAGAGAGAGAGAGAGAGAGAGAGAGGCGGGGGGAGGATATATATCATTATTTTACATACAATAAGTCACTACATTGTTGATACACACAGCAATTCACTAGATCACACCTTTGTCATACATATAGCAAAATATTTGAAGTTTTCACGAAATTAATAACATGTATTGTACATGTATCTACACATTATGTTTCATCCATTGAGATGCATTGATCAACGATGAAAGTCAATACGTCATTACCACACGCACACAACAGAAGTTACTACAAATCACTACATTGTTGATACACACCGCAATTTCACTACATTGTTGATACACACCGCAATGTCGCTACATTGTTGATACATATAGTGAAAATATATTTCAAAAAATCAAAAACATGTACACATGTAATATACAAGTATGTAAGTAATATCCGCATATTGTGTTACATTGCTCTAAGGTGCAAGTCATTACGTCATTATCAAAATATTACAGTTTTCACAAACTGTATATTAACATTAATACACCAATAACATCTACCCTATAACTTACATTAACATACTTTAGCCTTAGCCACACATCAAAATCACCTAAGCAGCAATAACAGAATATAACAGAACAACAGTCTTCTTTTTCTATACGAGTTCTTTTGACGTTTCAATATTTGCTTGCTTACGGTAGATATATTTCAGTACATGTTCAAAGACAAAATGTTTTTTATTTCATGTGAACACTAATAATTGTCCTTGCAGTTGTCGTGAGGCACAGAAAGACTTCGGTACGATTGACTTGTAAGTGACCTACGACACAGATCTTATTACAGCCGTTCGCAAGGCAAACGTACTTCTGTTTCACGATAATCGTAATACGCAAGTACGGTTCCTACGGGCATCGCACGTTGCGAGTGGCAACCCGTCTCCAAACAAAAATGTACGTGACACCTAGCTACGACTGGCATGTCAAACGTTCGTTTGTCTTACTTTGCACTCTCAATCACTTTAACTCATTTTTTACGCTACGATCAGCCACGGGATCAAAAACTGGCAAAACCTGTAGCACACGCACGATCACCACACAGGTACGGCCAGTTGTGACTGAGGCTTAAATCACAATTTCCGAGACGTCGGTATAATTGACTTGCAGGTGACCTACGAAGCAAATTTTATTACTGCCGTTCGCAAGGCAAACGTACGTCTGGTGCACAATAATCGTAAGACGGAAGTACGGTTCCTACAGTAAAATTATTTGTCGCATGGTAATTGCAAGTCGGAAGTACGGTACCTAAGGGCATCGCACGTTGCGAGTGCCAAATAGTATTTAAACAAATTTGTACGTGACATCTTACGACTCGCACGTCAAACGTTCGTTTGTCATACGTTGCACTCTCAATCACTTCAACAGGATTTTTAACGCTACAATCGGCCACGGGAGCCACGACTGACAAAACCCGTAGCACACGCAGGATCAGCAAACACGTACGACCAGTTGTGACTGAGGCTTTTGCAGTATGTTAATGTTAATTTAAAACTCATAACGGACTCTCCTATTACGCGTTAATACACACGCGTTAAACTATAGCTTTCTGGTATTAAAAAATCGCATAGTTTGAATGCGAAGCTCTTTCTCAAGTGAGAACGATAGGGCTGTACTTACCTACAGATACCTACCATTACATACTATATACATGTATCTACACACACGTATAAATGGGCGAAAAAAAAGAAAGACAGATACAATGTAGATAGAGAAATTATTCGTCTATGATAGTACACAATCCACAATAGACAATACACAATAGGTCTGTACTTGTATCACTGTCTTACCTTATATGTCTTCAGCGAAAATGAATGCATTTATAATTAAATTCATAAAAAAAGTTTTAATATTTCATTAATATCATTTAAAAAACAATCCGTTTAATATGTCATGCATCATCAAAGAAAGCATTTTATTGTTTATATCTAGATCTTTCTTTTAACAAATTAATAATTTATTGTAAAATGTAAGTAAAATTCACTAAGTTACTGTTAATGTAAATCAGTAAGTTAGCTAAAAGAAATTGTTTCCTATGGGAATTTGAGTCTGACATCATGCTTTTCATGCAGTCTGTGATATTTCTTAGGTCGCTGTAGATTTCGACCAGTCGATAATTATAAACGAGGATGTGTACATTTTAGTCTTGCTGTGTCTATAGAGCTATGAATTAACTATACGTTTCCGTAAGGAATAGAGGGAATCATACTCGGTAGATATAAATATAGATCTTATTTTATGTAGAAACTGAGAGGACTGAAATCTACACGCCCTTTTATCATTTGGTCGAAACCTTCAAGAAATATCACGGACTGCACAACAAATGATAATAATGTCAGACTCTAATTCCTGTAGAAGACATTTGGCTGTTTCTTTTTTCTAACTACAAAAAAAAAAAAAAAAAAAAAAAATGAAGTGTACGGCAGACGTAAAAGTACCCAGTTTATAATGGTCAAAATTGTGCGAGGTGTTTCGAATACTTCCGAATGGAGAAAAAAAATGTAAACATTTTCCATATTAATCTTTGTTAGAAGTTTTTCGGTCTTGTTAATTTCTCTGGGTAATAATAGATGCAGTGTAAATAAATAAATCCTTGATTTTCCCCCTCATATTGATTTCAATTGTACTTCTTTGAAAGGAACATGTGTATTTTCGTTTAAATTCGTCCAAAAATTGAGGGAAGAAGTAATCTTTTAAAAACATACTATATGTGATTTACAGAGTAAATGCGCTGCAAATTTGATATTTACAATAAGAGGGGTTTCATGTTATTATTGAACAGTTGAAACCTTTCTGAACGCTATACATCCGAAGCCTTTCAAAAATGATATTGATATTATACATAATTACATACATGTTTATACTGTCAATTTAAACTATGCGAACCTATCGGTTTATCATTTTATTAGAAATTGAAGAAGTAGAGATTTCATTTGCTAGTATTCAATTTTAACACGAGAAATTCTTAGTACGGATTAAGCGCTGGGGAGGGGGAGGGTGTGCGTGGGTGGAAGAATTTCGTTTTATGATTATTCACAAGAACCAAAACAATTTTAGAGCGGGCCAGTGAAGTGGGTGAACGTATTGGTAACATAAACATAACTGGAAATCTACATGGAGGAAATGCAACTGTGTATATACAATGGATATGGCTTGTGCGCTCGGTGTTTGGTTATCTGTGAAAAATGCTCTCATGAATGTAATTTTACTGATACATGTACATACTATAAAGTGCACTGGAAAAAAAAAACGACAACTTTCTGATGTTTGTGCAATGATCATCCAAATGGACCCCCTTACTTTATAAATATCGATATCTTTGCAGAACCAAGTACTTTATTACTTTATAACACTATCAGTAACACAGTGTAAAGAATTTATTAGTAACTACCAGCCAACTATTTACTACAAGGACCATACGGTCTGTTATATACTCGCTGTCCTATGTCTCCGCATCTATTTAGGATGCAAATTTGAGAGACCAGTCTACTACATATTTACATGCGTAGTATTACAATTGAATATATCACCATGGCGTCGATTCTGATTATCATACAGCAATTCTTTATGGTCAGAAATAATTTCAAAATACACTATTTAGAACCTTGATGAGCAATAAGGACAATGTACATGACAGTTGTAACATGTATGTAATGATATTTTGTTTTTGGTGTAAGGCGATTACATTTATGTTAATATGCATAGTAAGTTGTGGAGTGAAAAATGCGGACAAAATTCATTTCATATGTCATGCGGAATTTCGTTTTATACAGATTCTTATAACAGACACTTACGTTTTAATAAAAAATAACTAAAATGACACTGGTTTGAATGTGTTGTGCGAGTGAAGGGAACTGCAAGTAAAGAGGGTGTTGCAAAAAAGAGGGCTTATTATCTAACGTTGAAAGGACCTTATCCGTATCGCTTGAAGAGTCATATCTAAATATATTTACATCTACCAAGTATGATTCCCTCTATTTCTTACGGAGACTTACAGTTAATTCATAGCTCTATAGAAACAGCCAGACTGAAATCTACACGCCCCGTTTATCGATTGGTCGAAATCTACAGCGGCTGAAACTGACAAGAAAGTGACAGGACTGAAATTGACACGCCCAGTTTATCGATTGGTCGAGACCTACAACTACCTTAGAAAAATCACGGACTGCACGAAATAACCATGATGATGACAGACTCAAAGTCTCACAGGAGACGATTTGGCTGTTTCTTTTAGCTAACGTACTTATGTACGTTAACAGTAATTTAGTGAATTTTACTTACTTTTTACGCTCAATTTATTAATTAGTTAAAAGAAAGATGTTAATATAAACAATAAAATGCTTTCTTTGGTGATTCATTCGGGTTATGAAGGTAGCGATCATTGCAGAAAAAATTTACATAACCCGCTAACGCGGGTTATGTATTTTTTCTGCAATGTCGCTACCTTCATATCCCGAATGAATCACCAAAGAAAGCATTCTATTGTTTAAATAGACACATTACGAATATTTAAACAATAAAATGCTTTCTTTGGTGATTCATTCGGGATATGAAGGTAGCGACATTGCAGAAAAAATACATAACCCGCGTTAGCGGGTTATGTAAATTTTTTCTGCAATGATCGCTACCTTCATAACCCGAATGAATCACCAAAGAGAGCATTTTATTGTTTATATTAACATCTTTCTTTTAACTAATTAATAAATTGAGCGTAAAAAGTAAGTAAATTTCATTAAATTACTGTTAATGTACATAAGTAAGTTAGCTAAAAGAAACAGCCAAATCGTCCCCTGTGAGACTTTGAGTCTGACATCATCATGATTATTTCGAGCAGTCCGTGATTTTTCTTAGGTCGCTGTAAGTTTCGACCAATCGATAAACTGGGCGTGTCAATTTCAATCCTGTCACTTTCTTGTCAGTTTCAGCCGCTGTAGATTTCGACCAATCGATAAACGGGTCGTGTAGATTTCAGTCTGGCTGTTTCTATAGAGCTATGAATTAACTATAAGTCTCCGTAAGAAATAGAGGGAATAATACTTGGTAGATGTAAATATAAATATATATACATAGCGGGTATGTTCCATATGTAAGCAAAATATTCAATATTTAACGCATTTCTATCGAACACGGCAATTTTAACCACCATTTGATTTTCATAAATACTGTCAAAAAAAGCTGATCATATATTCTGTATTTTGATGTTAACATATATCATGGAGTGAAATATTGACAAACTCATGTTGAAGACATTTTCGTGAAATTTGACTTACTGTATTATCTATTTTCAAAAGAGTTCATAATCGTATCTTTCCCTTTGTACAAGACAATAATTCACTTTAGTTATAATTGCTTAATTATTTTATCAACTCTTATTACACCTCACCTTTGATTTAATTGACTCATTCAAATTGAAGTTTTACTCCATGACATAGGTCACTCGTGCTCAAGTGCTAATTTCTATTGTTTTCAATTCTTATATATATTGTGATATACACCGTTGTTGGGGGAGATTTTTTCAAAAGGCCCTATGCCAAAACATGTGTTTTATTACAATAAGGTTGCAATAGAAAATGTCAAAGATTTTAAATACCTGGGTATTATTTTTTCAAGAGCAGGATCATTTGCTAAAGCTAAAAAACATCTGTGTGAACAGGCACAAAAAGCATTATTATACTTTCATGTTAAATACTGAAATCTGATTGGTTTAGACGCAGTTGACAATCCGTTCTAATACCCTCAGCGTTAGCAACACACTTAGCAACGGGCCGATAGAACGAATTGTTACATGCGCGTAAATTATGCGCGTACGGTTAGCCGTAGAACTCGCGTCTTTTCTATATAAAAGCAGTAATTTGCTACAAAATTAAGACATTCAGTATAATAAAATAAATAGTGCCTGTTTGGGAGGGTACCAGTTGAAATTGACACCCCTCGAAAACCATTGTCAACCTCCGCTTCGCGTCGGTTGACAATGGTTTTCTCGGGGTGTCAATTTCAACTGGTACCCTCCCAAACAGCCACTATTTTTATATTATTATACTTTCATGTTAAATACTGCAATCTGATTGGTTTAGACGCAGTGGACAATCCGTTCTCTCTCCCTCGCACGCTTAGCAACGGCCCGATAGAACGAATTGTTACATGCGCGTTAATTATGCGCGTACGGTTCGCCGTAGAATTCACGTCTTTTCTATATAAAAGCAGTAAAATTTGCTATAAAAATTAAGACATTCAGTATAATAAAATAAATAGTGCCTGTTTGGGAGGGTACCAGTTGAAATTGACACCCCTCGAAAACCATTGTCAACCTCCGCTTCGCGTCGGTTGACAATGGTTTTCTCGGGGTGTCAATTTCAACTGGTACCCTCCCAAACAGGCACTATTTATATAATGTACAGTGTTATTAGAAAAATAAGACAATTCAATTTACCAGTCGATTGTCAGTTTGACTTATTTGACAAAATTGTAATTCCAGTATTATTGTATGGGTGTGAAATCTGGGGTTACGAAAATATAGAAATTATTGAACGTCTACATTTGAAATTCTTAAAATATGTTTTTAACTTAAAAAGTAGTACACCATCTTACATGGTTTACGGGGAAACAGGCCGTTTCCCTTTATATATAAATGTATATATCAAAATGATTTCCTACTGGTCGAAATTATTTACAAACCCTGAAAGCAAAATTGTATCTGTTTTATATAAGTTTTTGGTCTTGCAATATCAAATGGGAAATATGTCAAACTCCTGGATTGCATGTGTTAAAAATATTTTAGATATGTGTGGATTTTCAAATGTCTGGTCTGAACAAAATGCTGTAAATGTAAAGTGGTTATCTGCAATTGTAAAACAAAGGTTACAAGACCAATATATCCAAAAATGGTCTAGTGAAATTCATAACTCGTCAAAAGGGCAAATATACAGGATTTTTAAGAAAAATTTTAGTTATGAAAATTACATTAATTTATTGCCACATAAGCTCAGAAAGATTTTCATGAAATTTAGAACAGCAGACCACCATCTCCCAGTGGAGACTGGGAGATGGTCCAATATTCCTTTAAACCAAAGAGTGTGTAAACTGTGTAATACTGGTCAAATTGCTGACGAATTCCATTATATTCTTGAATGTAAAGAGTTTTTGACGTTTAGACATAAATATCTTGAGGATAAATACTGTTCAGCACCAAATACTATAAAGTTCTGTGAGCTTATGTCTTGTAATAATGTTACAAAACTGAAAAAAATATGTTATTTCATTAGCAAAATTTACAGTATAATATAATAGTCTGTCCTCCACAATTCTACCTTTTCCTATTTTCATTGTATATATTATATATTTATGCTTATTTACTATTTATTTACTACCTATCTATTCACTTATAAAATGTACCTCTGACTTTTGAAATGTATAATTATACTGAATGACCTCATGTACCATTTCATGGTTTGAGTGAATAAACTGAATTGAATTGGGAGAGAGGAATTAGGTTTCGGATTGTTCGGGTGTAGTTTTTGGATTCCCAGAAATCACCCATACCGACCTAAAGTTTAAATAAAGTGCTTTTTACCATCTAGAGCATTTTAGTCTTATTGTCGCCGGATATATAGAAACACCTTAATTTCCCCGGTGATACATATATCAAATTGATTTATACTGTACGGCGTGTTTAAAACATCATTCTTTGGAGCTATATGAATAAATCTAATTCTGGCTCTTCAAAACCGTCAGAATTCTAATTATCATCATTGTATGTTTTTTTATAATATCTAGATATACGCAGAGACTAGTATATAAAAAGGTGGGACCGTATATTATTTTCGTTTACCTATTGCTTCATCACCGATTCATACATTTTAATGATTTTCTATTTGCTTTTAGCAACATGTACATGTAGCTTTGGAAACGGCATACCCGGTTTTTCATAAAAAATGAAGAAAAAAAGACTTTTTACACTGATGCGTACATTGTTTTGAAATCCCTTGTTCAGAAGAAAATGTTTATAATTCAAGTTTGTAACGGGGACTTCACACAGTAATGTTGAAAAAAATTAAACACGCATGCAAAATATTACACTGACAAGCGTTAAAATAACTTTATTCTGGCATTTTTAAATAATCTATATACATTACCATTTCAAGCGATTTAAGAAATACGAGTGTATAACATTTCGAACTGTTCCAGGATTCGAACCCCAATCAGAAAAGTTCAACAGGCTCAAAATATATTCTAACTGCATAACCAATCGACTAAATTAAACAAGACTTGCAGAGAGGATTAAACACATCGTTTTTAGATTTCAGAGGTATTAAAGATTTTTCCAAAAGTTGGATATTTTATTTTTAAATACGCCTCTTTGAACAAAAATCAGATATAACAGTTTTCAAGAAATCGTCTGAACCTAAACATTAAAATTAAATTAAATTTGTTTCAATAAGGCAGTTTTTCCACAACAATAAGGATTCCCCTTTTATAAAGCGTGAAATCTGCCACTTTTGTCTGTGTAATCATTTTCAATTTATTTTCATTGTTTTATAAAAGTTAGTACTTTTCAGATAAAATTCTTCACTGCTTTATATACAACGTTGCACGCAAAAAAGATTTACATTGAATTCTGTAACTTCGATTTTTCCATTTTATTCGCAACTCCTTTAGGGAAAATAGCATAGGAACTGCAACACCCTCTTTTACATGTAACATAAATATCGGTGTGTACATAAAATAACTACAGCAATTATTTCCCATGCTGACCTTGACTTTATTTTAATTACTTTCATTGTAAGTAACAATAAATATTTATAAACAAATAGATAAAGTTTGGCTTGAAATCTCGTTGCAAATTAAAAGTTTGACATTGATGCATTTAGTTGCATTTGTGTTAAATGGTGTAGTGGGTTGCTGACATGGATACAAAAAGAAGTAAACAACAGAATGTATTTAATTTTTTCAACTTGTGACTTTTTTCCGATTATCTTAAGAAACATTTTAAGAAATTAGCTCAAAATACACTGGTTTAAATTCATTTAACGATTTTACGATACTGTTGGGGATATTAACTTATATGTAGTAAGTTGAATGTGTGTATAAAAGTGTGTAGTAAGTTGCCGGTGTGTGTACATGTACATAAAATTCGGACCAATTTTATTTAACTTGTCATGCTGACCTTCATTGTATTCTGATTCTCATAACTAACAACTGCGTTAAAAATATCCCATATACACTGGTTTGAATTCATTTTGCTAGGTAAAGGAACTGTAAGATTTTTTTTTACATAGATGTAGTTAGTTGCAGGTGTGTTAAATGGTGATGACAGCAAGTAGACTGTGTGTGAACATAAAACGTGGACAAAATTCATTCATTTGTCATGGTAACCTTCATTTGATTACTGTAGAAGCAGAAATATCCGTTGAGGATTTAATTTCGTTATTTTCGTTGGCAGTATAAATCAAAGAATTTAAATCCATGACGAATTCTTAACCCAAGTATTAATGAATAGAAAGAGATTACGATATGACGAAATTAAATGCACAAAATCTTATTTCGTTTAAAAACAACGAAATTTTGACCCAACGAAAATATGTGCTTCTACAGTATGATCCTTATCATAACAGACAAAATAACTTAGGAGAAACTTGTATGAATGCGTTTTGCGAATGAAGTAACTGATACTCCATTCATACGACACAATTTGCATGCATGTAAAACAGTATATTTTATACATATGTAAAGAGGTATAGCGTCTTTTCCCATTATTTCGCCTACACCTGTGTTTGAACGGAAAGTACCTGTTACTAAAAATAGTTTCAGGTACCAAGCTTTTCAAAACCTAGATACACTGTACTGGTTTTATAATGGTGTCTGTAACAACTTATTTGTCATAAATTCGGGAAACTCTGACTGTGTATAATAGTAGTTGATATTCTGAACCGTGATAAGTTCAAGCAAAATGCAATAGATCTAAGTGTAAATAGAGTACATGTATAGTGTTAATGAAGAGATCTATATATATTGGGTGTGCTCATACTCAGACTGAATTAAACAAGATAATTAAAAAAAACCCAGAGAAGAATAGATACATGAAACTTAACCTCTCTATTCTTTTCATGTTTCAATTTAAGTGAAAAAAAAATATATTTACTACTTGGTGGATTCGATCCAGCGACCACAAAATCAAAAATACCTCTGCGTTACCACTAGGACACGCATCTAACAATCGTAGAGGATGCATTTTCAATATGTATGGCTATATAATGATTGTATTAGAAAAGACACTAATTGAAATATTTGTCTAATTTTCAGTACGAAGACCACGTTAAACCAAAACTAATTCAATGTAAACGTGTACTACAATACCTGAAGAACATAATTTTAATCGGATATCTTTGGTTTACAGTGGTTCAAGTAGTCAAATATCCAATTTTTTTATCGTATACTAACTACTTTCCTATATATCCCTAACAAAACATGAATATTTTAATGATGTCGTGTAAGAAAATTAAGACTCTTTGAGCAAGGTAATTGTGTAATTTGCGTTTCTTTGAATATATTTAAACTAAATATTGTATAATATTGAAAATTTATGATATTTGCAAAAGTACTATATTTGAGGCCAAATCGTATATTAAGTGCGCTATACCTCTTTATTTACACGTGCAATTGTTGTCGTATGAACTTATTTGTTCATATGCAAATCATGCACAGTTATGTAAATCTGCACCTAGTCAGGATTAGGTACAAGTTAACTTTTGCGTATGTGTTGTAGCAACATCAAAGAGATTACAGTCCTCCGACATTCCGCTGAAGACACTATAAACAGATGGCAATAGCTATACCTTTTCATTAACATGCAACATCTCTTCTACAGTCTATGGTGCAGTCGCCAAACATTTTCCAACTTTTTACAAAATTTTAAAGGGACATGGTGACGCAAAAAACCATGATTTGGCAAATATAGAATTTTTACACGATTTCCACATATTTTATACATCAAATGAAAAGATGAACTTTTGAAAAATTAGTGTTCTCAAAAGTAAATAAATCAAATTAAAAATAGAACAGAATAAGGCGTTGGGCCAACACGAAAATATTGAGTTTTCCTTCCGCTTCATAGCCACGCAAGTGCAGGGGAATGTAAATACTGCAGCGTGGCATACATCATGGCCAGAAGCCTCTCATTGAAACATGAGGTCTTCAATAAACTATATTTATTAAGATGCATTCTCTATTAATGCATATTTCTTACCACGGACATCGAATAGCTTCAAATTCAAATTCTTTTTTCAGTGTGTCAATCCCACTGTAAAATTTGCAATGACGTAACACTAAATCAATGTCCAAAACAACTCGATTTGTTTACATGTGTAATTTCTGGACGAGTTTTAATGACTTGTATATTGACAGGTGATGACTTATGATGCGTGAAACCTTCCGTATGATGAAATTTCGAGTAGCTCTTCTTATTTTCGTTGTCATAATCAAAAAGTAAAACATCTACATGGTATTTTGAGTCACCGTGCCACCTTAAGAAATTTTTCTTCTTTGTTAAAAAAACCCCATACCACACTTCTTCCTTAAATGCATTAAGTATGGTTCTGTCGTATTAATCCGTGGGTCTGTCTTTTCTCCTAGTTTCCTAGATTCGGAAACATCAAAAAGATAGTCCTATACCCAAATAGTAAAAAAATACCCATTTTTTGTGAACATTCACGAGTCTAAAGCGGTCCATCTTCTTATTTGAAATGTCAATTTAAGGATTTACTTACATTACATAAATCTCGTCTAAACGCTTAACAAATTACCTTTTACGTATACATGTATGTGTAATTTCACTCATGAGTAAAGCATGCGTCAGCAAATGTTCGTCGTATGAATATGGTATAAGCTAAGGTAAGGCAATTTTAACTGCATTTTACGTGCGTGTTTAAAAGTGTAGAAAGTCATGCTGATCTTGAATTTAATTATTTTTATTTCCCTGACAAATACTTTCGTCCTAACAATAAACAAAAAATTACTGGCTTAAATTCTTGTTGCAAATTAAAAGTTTCTCTTTGATGCATACATTTGCATGTGTGTTAAAGAGTGTAGAAAGTTGCCGGTGTGTATACATGTACATAAAAGTAAAAACAGAATTCATATATTTTTTAATTATTTTCAACTTTTGACAATTTTATTCCGATTTTTCCTTTAAAACACTTTAAGGATTTACCTAAAAAGACACAGGTTGAAACATTTTTGCAATTAATTGTGATGTTTTAATGTTTAGCTGAAATGTAGTAAGTTGAATGTGTGAAATAAAAGTATGAAGTTAGTTGCCGCGGTGCGTGTACATAAAACGCGGCCCAATTTCACTGGTTCAAATCCTTTGTTCAAGAAGATCCTGAATAATGTTAAACCTGAATTTAGTAAGTTGCATGTGTGTTCAGACAGAACTCATTTAATTTGTCACTAAGCTATATGGTGTTCCGATGGAACCACTTCAACCTTCGCACTTGGGGCGAAGATGCGAGAGTGCTGAGTTGCGATGGCGGAAGTAGATGCGACGGCGAAGCGCGAAGATGCGAAGGCGAAAGTGCGATTCTTTGCCTTCTAACTTCGCACTTTCGCCTTCGCATTTTTTGATTGCATTCAGCAAGTCTCTGTCGATTACATAGAATTTACTGCAGGCACCGTACTCGCCTAACTTTGTCGATTTTAATGTGTAATGTGACGTATATGTTAAGATATATGTTTACCAGTGCCTATGCCTAATCATTATATACTTCACATAAAATGTAATGTCCGCCATAATTGTACACATTCACTTCCAGACTCCCAGGAAAAAAATATCGATCTGCGCAGGCTGTTGAAAAATAAACTATCAAAAGTTTCGTCTTCTACCTCAGATGCCGTTTTATACAGCTAAAATTATATTTAAACTATAAAGAGCTCCACAAATATAAACAAGTGAAGGCAAAAGTTCGAAGGTGCGAAGGCGAGAGTGCGAAGTTTTAACGCTCCTTCGCCTCCGCAACTTCGCGCTTTCGCCTTCACATCTTCGCGTTTTCCCATCGCATCTTCGCACCTTTCCACTTTCGCCTTCGCAACTTCGCACTCTCGTATCTTCGCCCTAAACACACCTCACAGCCTTATTTGCATAATCGGAACCTTTCTGATTTTTATATTAACCAAAAACTGAAAAAACCCGAGAACGCCAAACTACGTCATTCACGGGATTTTAACGAGACCAGTTCGAGACACTTGCAAATCGAGAGAGGAGTTAAGATCGAAAAAGTAAGTAAATGTTTATGTTTCTTTGAACGACAAGCTTTTTAAATTGGTTAAAGTTGCAGAACAATTGTTTATTAATGTGAATTCGAAGTTTTGGGTGATTAGCCTTATCTCGTTAAATATTGTTCAGCATGAAACTGTCTGAACAGTAGTCCTCGATTTTGTCAACTATCCAAAACGTGCTAGGGAGTAGTCTTGTGTCGGTAAGAACATACTTACATTGTTAAACTAGATAAATACCCTTTTTAAAGACTACAATGCATTAATTCTACTATTACCAAAATGTAAATAATTAATGGTCGTTGTGAATTGTGACTTGAAAGACATGTTTTGGTATAAAATGTGCATGCAGGTGTATTATAGTCAGTTTCTACACATTGTTGGTAACTAACTGACAGAGGTTAAAAATTATTTTACATTTTTCCTAGAATATTTTTACATGTTCTTTATGTTTGTGCCAATCATGCTTTTATAATAGCATACAGAATTTCCTCGACACGTTTATAATAGGTAGTTTTTGGGAATGCTGGAGAAAACGTACCCAGGAGAAAACGTACCCAGGAGAAAACGTACCCAATTTCTAGGGTACGTTTTCTCCAGGAGAAAACGTACCCAGGTACGTTTTCTCCAAGAGAAAACGTACCCTATGAAAATCATAAATAATAGTTTTCATAAATATTCTTAGATGAAACAAAATAAAATATTCAATAAACGTTTGTATCATTTGTTGCTGTTGTTTTTAAATACATAGTCACGTACATAAATTTTTAAGACAATACTTTTGTTTAATTAGACAATTATTTGTTACATATACACATATACACGAACATCGCATGAGCAGTTTAATTAGTCGGCAATTAATCCACCATAAACGAAACCGTTAAATTAGTTTTTATTGCAATCTAATTTGGAGAACTAATTAAATGATGAGTATCTCAAGAAGTCGATAGGGGGATCTCGCATAGAGTTACTCATATAGGTAAGGCTAACGGTAAATGGAAAACTTAAAAGAAGTAGATTGATAACACTTTTTGACAGGTCATTAATTCGTACTAAAATAAAAGTTGCTACAATTATTATAAAGATATTATTTATAAAATGAATAAATCTATATATATTTATGCATTGAAATATGCATTAAAGTAGCATTTGAAAAATATTTAATATGTCCAAACCCTTTAAAAATATAAAGTATTAAATTCATAAATCTATAAAATTCATACATTTCTGTATATTTATTATGTAAAATAGTATTTAAAAGTATTAAAAACTATTAAGTAGTATATCTATGATTTTCATAGGGTACGTTTTCTCTTGGAGAAAACGTACCCTAGAAATTGGGTACGTTTTCCCCTGGGTACGTTTTTTCCTGGGTACGTTTTCTCCTGATACCGTTTTTGGTACATGTACATGTTCCTTTTAAATTTATGTCTTAATTATTTATTAATGATGAGAGTGTTTATATGACTGTCCATAAATATGATTTTTTTCAATAATACCACAGAACATTAACAATATTGCTGAGAGAGAGAGAGAGAGAGAGAGAGAGAGAGAGAGAGAGAGAATCCCATAAAAAGCCATTACACATTTTATAGTGATAAGTCATCCCATATCTCACTAAATGAATTGTCATGGCTGTAATCTTGGTAATGTTTTGATCCATGTCTCAGATATTGCTTATGCACATAAAAAGTTTAATCCGGATTGACACACCCTTTTGTTTTGATGTCTAGTAGGAAAGGAGAAATGAGCATATGAAAATATATGGCTGGACTGGGAATCGAACCCTGATAGCTCAGTGGTAGAACTACTGACTAGAGATGCAGGGGTCCCGGGTTCGATTCCCGGTCCAGCCATATGTTTTCATATGCTCATTCCTCCTTTCCTACTACAGATGGTGCCGTGGCCTTTCTTGTTCTGGCAATATGAATAAAGGAAGTCCTGACAAGGTGAACTTTTGTTGTGTCTTCGGGGTGGCAGACTATTTAAGGAGGGAGGAATGTAGTAGTTGGGGCTATATGGAGATGCAGGGGTCCCGGGTTCAATTCCTGGTCCAGCCATATATTTTCATATGCTCATTCCTCCTTTCCTACTACACATGTAAAGACAGCATTAAGCTTTGTAATTATAGTACATATCTTTTTTTCCTAATCTACAGGTATACCTGCTGTTTCAAGATGATTTGGAGATCAGGAAAATAGAGAATATTGTCATTTTGATATATTGCTTATGACCCAGTCAAGTCCACTGAAGGTATACTTCTATGTCATGTGATAAACTTACAACTTTACTTCTTTATTTAGATATATTTGGTTATAGCTGAATGAAAGCCAAGCAAAGTCATCTAAATAGCTACAATGTCGTGTGCAAAAGTTAATTGTATAAGGGAAAGGTTCATATGGGCATCTTGTTACAACACTGATTATTTGAGTGGTGGGAACTTCCAAAAGGAATGCCAGGAGTTCAAAGATATTATAAACCTAACAAAGTGTCTTTTACCCTATCTGAAAGAATGGGATTTACAGGAATCCCATGAATTTCTTCTGCTGGAAATAGGTTTTTCAGATTAGTTTATATTATTGACTCAATCTTATTATGGTGTACATAGAATGTTGATAGTATAGTTGCAACTCATACAGATATTCATCTGTTACATATGTGTTTCTGACTTTGATCTTTGTTCGAAATATTTGCCTTATTTGATATCTTTCTGTCCATTGGAAAACTAAATGTCTCTGAAGTAACACCAGTTGGTAACAAAGGCAGTTGGTTCCTGGGGATTCTGTTTGAACTATTTTGATGCATTACATTTTTAATGTGTGTGCAGACTTGATTGACTTGGGTTTCCTCATTTTGTTTGTATACATGTAAGTTACATGTATACTCAGTTTTGCTTTAAAAAGTATATCACATGTGACCTACCAGTATAATAGTACATACATGTATTTCATTTGTAAATTAAAAATCATTTTACAAATTTGCAATGTTTTGTAAGACTAAAATTTGTTTTATCGCTTTTAAAGTAACTGAAAGTACATGCAACTGTCTTTTGGCATTGTATATGTAATAAAAAGATAAAGAAACTGTGAACTGAGTTTAAAATTAGTAGCAAAATGATGATATATGAACAATATGAGATAAGATTACATTTTCAGTATCACTTTGAAGCACATTCTTTAAAAAATTGCATTGAATATATGTTTAATGAATGCAATTTATGCAAAAATTGATTTCCTTAACACTTTATGTTTATTCTATTTTAGTTTCCAGACCAAAACATTAATGGATGTTTCTTGAATGGAATACATGAGGATTAGGATGGAACCTTTTTCTGTCTTTTAACCAACTCACACCATCTTTGAGGATTTATGTACCCAACTACAGAAGACTGTTCTAAACACATCATTTATAACATTCTAATTAATATGTTGCATAAAAATGGTTTGGGCCGGCTCTTTAAATGTTAATGGATGTCAGTGGATGAATTGTTTTAACAGTAGGTGTTTACATAATGAATAGCAGCAAACAATTTTATTGGGTGCACCTGTTTTGTATTTTTTCTTACCCATCTTACATATGTTAATTTTTATATTTATATATAACATATTCATATAACATTTTTAGAAACAGTTATCTTTAATTGAAAAGGAGCATTACTATTTTATACAAGTTTTTTAAAATATACTCCTTTGTATACATGTACAAACAAAAATACTCAGTAACAATGGACAATAGACTTAATAAATATAAAGAAATATCAAAAGCAGTATATAACAAATTTGTAGGTCTTGTTCATGAACATAAAAACATATCTAAGAAATAATCATTTTTAGCCATTAAATACATAAATATTATTAGAATATTAATCCAAGTTGAAAAAGGACTTAAAATATATAAGATTTTTTCCATTTATTTAAATGTTTGAAAACTAGTCCATTGAATTCTTTACCTTTTTCATCTAAATAGCTGTATAGTATATTCTATCCCTGTAATATATCACTTTAGTTTTGTTGAACAGCATGTGTATTAGTTTTTTATTTTTCTCAGAATGATATATGCAGAGTCATTATTTTCATTATACATGTATGAAACTTTATACAAGTACTGTTAGGCCTTCTGCAACATGTTCATTGTTTAAATAACATGAAGTTTGTGAAACGAGTGTAGTGATTTTTTATTACCTTTCATATGACAAATTACATCTATATCTTAAATTGTTGTACAGTTAGTCATATCCCTTTAATATATCACTTTTTTATGTTGAAATGCATGTCCATTAGTTTTATGATTTTTTTTTCAGAATGATATATGCAAGGTTATTATAGGAAAATTGATTTTTAAAAAAGAGATCTCATACAACCTGTGTACTTTTTTTTCAATAAAAGTAATACAGTGTATTAATTGTATGTACAGTGTAGTTTTCTCTTAATGATTATAAAAATGCTAGTGTTTTATTTGTATGTAGTTGAGTAGATTCATACCTACAAGCAAAACACTTTTAATGTACCAGCTTATTATATTTGATTAATATGTACTTTTTTGGTTATTAATTTTTAAACATTTTCTCTTATTAACTGATTATAAAAATGCTATGTTGACAACAATGCCATATACATGTACATTTTGTTGTGTTCTGTTTTGATATAATTTTGCAATTAAATTTAATATGAATTTTTCATGCCTTATACTCATTATATGTATTAAAAATTATATGTATTACATATAATTAAAATACATGCAAAACTTTTTTCTATTTTATATTTATTTATTTTTTTAATAAGATTAAGAAACGGACTATAGTCAATGCACGTTTTCAAGAGTTGTCTCACTTGCGGACAACAACAAATGCTCCCCAGGGTTCATGACCCTGAATATTGAGTAGGCTGTGAGGTGTGCTAAAGGCGAAAGTGCGAAGGTCGAAGTTGCCCCATCGGAACACCGTACTTAGCGGCTTTATTCTGATACCCGTGAAGAACACTGTTACTTTAGAAATTAACTTAAAAATATGCTGCTCTGAATCCGTTCAGGATAATTATACAATACAACTTTCTAACTGGTATATACATAGAAGGTTGCATGTGTTACAAATGTAGTAAGTTGCATTGCCTTGAATGGAGAGCGAACGCCAAACGAACAGTGAGAGAACCACCCCTGCGAATGTTATTGTCATTTAAATTTAGACCACGTGGTTTTATTTGACCCTTTCAGTTTCGCAGTAAAAATTGTGCCTCGTGTTTATAGTCCATTTCCTAGAATATAGGTACTAGTAATCAAATATAAAATCTAGACGTTGATTGATTTTAAACTTTATCTTCATTAATTCGTGTATCAAATGAGTTCTTGAAATAAATGTGTCATTAGAAAATCCGTTTTTTTTTCTGCTGTTACAACAATTAACATGCTTAGTAGCGATCCCCACTAAGGATTAATTTTCGATCCGCGCCTGACCTAGTAATAGCATCAAAAGTAAAACAGACTATACTATTTTATGCAGAATGTTACTTGAAAATGGCTCGATATACTAAGTTTTTATACAAAACAGACACCCATTCTTTTTTTTAAAAGTATGGCATTGTACACCAAAAGCATAAAACATGGCAATGATTTTATCAAGCAATCCAATGTTTACATTTTCAAACATGTGTAGAGTGGTTGAACACGAACGATAACTCTTTTCTGAATATCATCGTTTAGTTTAAATTACCGCTAGATGATGAAATAAGACATATATCTTAATCGATTTTAATGTTTTATTATAAATCAAAGTAGGATATGATATGAAAAACGACAAGTACTTACGTATTTAGAGAATATTATCCGAACACTTATACTTCCGCTTGAAATTTCACAGAAACTGAACAAATCTCGGCGAAGTCTCGTGAACTTTCATTCGATCACCTCTAGATTTATTACATACTTAGCAACGATAAAGAAAACATTCCGAACACATTCGCAGGGGTGGAACGATCAGTCAACGATGAGCAAACGCAGAACGAACGACACACGAATGTTAGGTCAACAGTGTCTGGATTTGTTTGTGATATGCAGTTAAGAGCGCTTTAGGATTTACAAAACTTATTTCATGAAAAATGATACAAATATATATCATCTCTATGTTATGGCTTAACTAGTATGTACCTATATAATCAGTCACTTATGCTCGTCTGCAGTATTGGAACATGAACTTACTAAATGCATGATTGTGAAACCCTCTACTAAATTGAAAAATTCTTGGCCCTTGGTTAATTGTTCAGGCCCTTGGGCGGATCATATATGGTCTTATGGTGAAAATATATTTTCTTTAGAATGTCTGTCTGTTGTATGTTAAATGTTACATGTAGCTGATATCAATAAACTTAATAAATGAAAACTTGACCTACAACTTTAACTGACAATGGTGTAAATTTTCATTTATATTTGGAAAATTGTGTATAGTGTTATGTAAGCACAGCTGAATTCTTCCCCTATAAAATCTGTGCCTGTACATAGAGTTGCACGGTCCTGACTATGCGGGGCCACTAGGCTTTCTGCCCACTTTGCACCAGCTAATTTATGCCTAGGGAGAGAGTCGAACCCTCGTACATAGTCAGAGTTCAGAACTACATGATAAAAAATGCCAATTGAAAAATGTTTTTAAACAAGAAGTGGTCAGTAAAAGAGAAATATTTATCCACAATTTATAAATAATTATATTTGATTGATAAATTATTTTATTTAATATTCAATGTTCATTGGTGTATTGCGCTCTACAAAATATGGTTACATGCAGTTATTACTGCAGAAGATATCTGAATGAAAACAACTTCGGAAAATAACCCGTACCGTACGAGAGAGAGAGAGAGAGAGAGAGAGAGAGAGACTATATACAGTCTGTGAAACGTTCTACAATATCTTGGTTTTAATTATGTTTGACGTTTGTTGATTCTGCATTCATTATGATCTGTCTTTTCATGTACATGTACTTTCCTTCATGAAGGTGAGCCAACGGCGCGCATTGGTGGTGAATTCAATCTTTATGTCCCCCATGCGGAGATATTATGTTATATATTACAATACATAAAGAAAAGCAGCCAAACGTACAATAATAGAACATTATAATGAAGACAACGAACGTAGTACATAGATAATAAGGAAGCAAATTATATATTATTACATATGCTTCAATAGCTCTTTTATAACACGGTGATGCACTGGATTAAAATTTTGCACAAAGGCAGATAAATTCTTTCCTGTTTTCTTTGTTTTACAATGTACTGGGTTCTAATCCTTCAAGCGAAATGTAGTAAAAAACGTCTTCCCTGAGCTGCGAAAGCTCTACATATAAATGAACATCAAACTTATTTATCAAACTGTCGTAAAAAGAATCCCTTAAATAAGTTGTGCATGGGCACCTCAACACAGCATGCTGGAACTGGTTGTTGTACATGTAATGACATATTCTGCAGGTTTGGTCTATATAAACGGGTGGAATGGTCCAGAGTATAGCTAGTAATATAATAAATGGGACGTCATCAAATGAGAATTCTCCATTCATCAGAATGGTGGTTATGAATTGATTGTTTAACTATAATTTTCCAATCCTTTTTTTTCAGAGAATTGACCAATTTCAAAGAGCAAATGTTAATATTGCAGTAAATTGTATTCAGCTAAAAGTTCATAAATATAATATAAAGTCAACTAATCTAAGTAAGAAAATATTTTTTGCCAAACAGTTAGTGTTTTCCAAGAAAAAAGGTTTATTAAAAAAAATAAACCATGCTGTACGTACGAGAGAGAGAGAGAGAGAGAGAGAGAGAGAGAGAGAGAGTATGGCTATAGGCATAGTTTCATACGTGTTTATTGTATTTCAAAAATAAGTTTTTGGAGTGAAATGAACAATTCAACATTATTTAAAAAGTACAATAAGGAAATGCAAACTGAATCAAACCAAGCAGTTCATAATACTATTAAAATCAATTTATTTATATCAGACCATGAGATGCACCATGTGCTGCTCAGCTTAACTACTATGATTTTGCTTGAAAAATAAACTAATCAAAATAGGAATATTGTAACTCTACAGGTGCTTGTTAACTTAGCATTGATCTCAGTCTATTTTTCTGTCTTTTATATTATTATTATAATATTTTATTCTTTCTTCAGCATACACACAGAATCTATGGTGACAGTTTAAACAATTTAGATACATTAAATGTATATTGAAATCTTTATCTTATATGAATAGAGAGAGAGAGAGAGAGAAAGAGAGAGAGAGAGAGAGAGAGAGAGAGAGAGAGAGAGGACAGACAGACAGACATGTATCATTATAACACATGTGTGTATACAAGTGACTACATTGTTGATACACACAGCAAGTCACTACACTACACCGTTGTCATACATGTAGCAAAATATTCGAAGTTTTCAAGAAATCAACAAAATGTACATATACATGTATCTACATATTTTGTTACATCCAAGAAGATGCATTGTTCAATGGTGCAAGTCATTACGTCTTTACCACACACACACCCTGAAGATGCCACTACAAGTCACTACATTGTTGATACACACAGCAAAGTCACTACATTGTTGATACATATAGTCAAAATATATTTTACAAAATCAAAAACATGTACACATGTAATATACAAGTATATAAGTTATATCTGCATATTGTGTTACATTGCTCTAAGGTGCAAGTCATTACGTCATAATCACACGCACACACCCTGAAGATGCCACTACAAGTCACTACTTTGTAGATACACACAGCAATGTCACTACATTGTAGATACACACAGCAAAGTCACTACATTGTTGATACACACAGCAATGTCACTACATTGTTGATACACACAGCAATGACACTACAATACATATAGTGAAAATGTATTTACTTCACACCACCTGAGTGTTTTGTATATTAAATGCTACATTTAGCTCAGTTAAAAATTCTGTAGCCTCCTGCAAGCAGTGCTTAAATTCCCCTCCCCTACATAATTTATAGTTTGTGCCTCACAGTACACAGAATTGTGCAGTTCTCAGACTATGCGGGGCCACTAGGCTATCTGCCCACTTTGCACCAGCTTCAGTTATGCCTAGGGAGGGAATCGAACCCTCGTACATAGTCACAATAGAACAACACTATAAAAATATCATTTGAAAAAATGTTTTAAATGAAAAAGTGGTCAGAAAGAGAGGAAGATTTATCTGAACTATTTAAATGATTATATTTGTAATGATAAATTATTATCATTTAAAACTTTTTTAATTAATCAATGACTACCTCTTGTTTCTTTTTTTATGTGCATTTGGAAAAATTAGGAAGCCTTCATGAGGACAACAGATTTATAGACTGTTCTTTTGATGTATAGCACACTACAAAATAAACTTAATTATCACTGCAGGAGGCAAGTTTTTTGATGCAATGAATTACAGATATGTTCATCATCACATGCATTTGATCAACACATACATGTATCTCATCAAATGCAGTACTATGTATAGCTAACATTAAATGCTTAAAACATGTAATACATATTGTCAAACTTAATTACATTTAATATCTAAAGCATACCTCCTCAACTTAATAATGTTTACTATTTATGTAAAAGGTTCCTTGATATTAAACTGAAGACTTTTAAAATATAGGAGATCCATGATGCTTCTTTCAGTTTCTTTTTCCTCTTTTTCTAAAAAAATATTTCATCTCTTCTGGAGTAAGAATATCAAGTCCTTTTAATAATTAAATTAAAAATTGGGTTTTTTTCACTTTAAACCAAGCTATTGATTTTATTGAAATATGACCAATTTTAATCAGGGTCATTGCAAATGCACATCATTGGATTGGTGGTGTAAAATGAACTGAATTTAAACTTTTGAAAATGTGATCAATATAACCCAAGAGTAAAAGGATGTCCTTTATGTGTAACTTTTCTAGACAAATACAAATAACAAGAGAATAATATATACCGGTAGTTTATAAAGATATGTGAGAATCATCAAAATCAAAATGTTGAGCATAATCTACATGCAATTACATAACATGTATTATGATTATAAATTACATTTCAAATAATGCCTTTTGTTTATCCCACGAAAGAACGACACAGTTTATTTTACAACATACTTTTTATACAACTTTATTTCATTAGTATTTATATGAAATCTATATTGCCTCTCTCTCTCTCTCTCTTTCTCTCTCTCTCTCTCTCTCTCATGATAATCATTTAAAATCAATTAATGAATTTTAACAACATTAAAAAACCTTCAAATACATGCAGTTATTCTCAATTCTACAAAAACATTATGAGGTATCTAAAACTGTCACTTGCTACCTTTAAAATACCTTTAATACACTGACATTTTATTTAAAAAATTTAGAAAAAGAAAGCTTATGCAATTCTGAGAAAATGCATACCAAATATTGTCAATTCCATTGAAGTTTAAGAAAAATATGGCTTTTAAAGTGAACCCACCATTTCCACTTGTTTCTACATAACACAGATTCACAGTATTCTCTTTATACAAACCATCTTTACTCAATCTTAGAGATTGATTGTTGTCCAGCCCTTTTTGCTAAGAAACCCTTTTGATACTACATGTCTATTCATAATATAATCAACATAAATGCATCACATCATTTAGAAACACCTTAACATGTATACCTTCCCCATCTTTTGATTTCTATAAAAAGCCAGTTTGAATTTTTTAAATCTAATATTATGAAACATAATTGGCAATTTCCTTAAGTCATATTTTACACATAATAAAGAAAACAAATTTCATTTTTAATCAAAATTTACCATTTTGGTAATTATAAATTAGATGAATTGTAGCATTTTCAGTGATAAATATCCTAAAGTAGACATGCCGGTCTGGTTGTGATTTCTTATCTTCATAAAAAAGTAAGCACACAATGAAGTCTATAATGAATAACTTAACTACTCTGGTTTTTTACCCCATTTTAATCATGATAAAACAACCAGTCTCCCTGTTCATATGAAGCCTGTGCTTAATAGAAATAGAAATGTTTTTCAGTATGTGTTCAATATCTCAGTAATCAAATCAGACCTTTTAATTGTCATAATACTTTATCATTTTTTATCAACTAAATTCTTTTAATTATCTATAATCTTGAAACCTGAAAGCAGAATTTAGATATGATAATTCATAATTTATTGGTTATCGAAAATGAAAACCATGCATGTAAATTCAATTGTGAAACAGCTCTCAGATTTAAAGAAAAAAAGTTTACTTAACCTATATCTTAAATTGTTAAAAAGAAGATTTTTTTTACTTTAAAGTCAAACTATACACTTAACAAATTGGCCTTATTTTCTCTGTATTTGATCATGATATTGATATTGGGATCATTTACTTGGCAAATACTATAATACACACAATTTGATGTCTTAATGTAAAAAAAAAAAAATCTTTACATGGTTTCACATGAAACTTGTTTAATAATGCACATGAATGATTCATTTGTTCATAAAGGATATTTCATTGCCAGGCTTTGATTATCAATAACTTTTTATTAATTCACTAATAAATATTTATATTGTAATTTTTTTAAAAAACATTTAGTACTCAAAGTAAAAAATATACCATCCATTAGCTGAAGTACTTTATAATTAGCTATTTTATAATTAACTAATGGGTGTACGGTTTAATACGTACATGTAAATACCTATATAATCATTTTTTTGGGGGACATATTACTTATAAAAATTTTTTTTAAACATTTTGACAATCCAGTATATACCATGCAGAGCAAGCATAATCTAGCATGAAAGCTTTAACTGTTCCACCCCACTTTATATAAGTATAAATTGATTATTATAGCTAATGAGTATAAATTGAGTATAGCTATTGAATAAGTATTTTTTATTATAATTTAATTACTGCTATTTAGTGAAGAATCTTTATACTATTTTTTTTCGCACCCAATCATATAAAGGATAAAAACCAGAATTAAATGGTAGAAAGTAAGGTAACTTATAATACATTCAGCTGAGTTTTGAAATGTTCATCTGTAGACAGATTGAATAGCTTTAATCAAATGCATATTTATTGTATGTTCAGCTTGTAAAGTTAATTGTTATTTAATACAGAAATGTCTTAAGAGGATCTGTACAAGATTCTAGTCACAGTAGTTCTGAACTAGTTCTTGATAATTAAGTTTCATTTGGAAAGAAAAGAGCAAATAGTTACTGTGTCAGCTGTTTACTGTAAACCATTGAACTATTATTTGTGACAATATTATTTTGCGATTTACTGAAGATAAACTGGATCGCGACAACTAATTTTTCCTTATTAAGCTTTATCTAGACTCATGTTGTTATTAAAACCATATGACAAGGGCTGTTTGCAGCAAAAAATATTCAGGACAACCAAGCTCTCATGAATTTTATGAAAGTTTTTCACTCACGAATAAAGTTGGTTTATTATTGTCCAGATAGGACCATTTGCCTTAGCGCGACATCGCGTTCAGATAAATGCGCCATCGTTGAACACTATTTTTCACAACACGCCAGCGCACTTAACACAACTTAGCACAACACGCTGTCGCGCTAACACAACTTTGCACGACACACCGTCATGCTAACACAACTTAGCACAACACGCCGTCGCACTTACACACAACAATCTGTCGCACTTACACACAACACGCCCTTGCGCTAACACACATCATGCCATCACAACTCTAACACAACTTTGCACAACACGCCGTCGCGCTAACACAACTTTGCACATATCAGACTGTGCATGCTGCAATATGTAGGCCTGCATGCAAGCATGGATGAAAAATGAATTAAATGTACTTTGAAAAATATATATACATATTATCAATACATATGAATAAAAATATAATTATGTCACTGTATAAGGATATGCTAGCATGCATGTAAAACATTAATAATTCTTCCAATTGATTACTTATCCTTAAATATTTAATATGATTCATAAATTCAACAATTATTTATTCATGATATGTTAAATACCTGTAATTGTACATTTTAAAATTTCTTTCTTTTGGTGATATACAGAGCACCTTATTTGAATTTGTAAATGTAATAATATTATGTACATTGTATATTTTTTTAATTAAGAATTTGATTAACACATGAATTACAATCATCATGCGCAGTCTGATATTTCCGAACACAACTTCCTACTAGACTTTGAAACTTGCAAAGTTGCGTTAGTGCGACGGCGTGTCACAAGGTTGTGTTAGCACAACGGCGTGTTGTGTGTTAACGCGACAGTGTATTTTGTGTTAGTGCGAAGGCGTGTTGTGCAAAGTTGCGTTAGAGCGACAGCGTGTTGTGTTTTAGCGCGATGGCTCGTTTATTTGAACATGATGTCATGCTAACACAAATGGCCCTATCTGAACACCAACATATAATATAAAACTGATAAAGATGAAGCTCACTGATTGCAAACATATTTAATATAAAAAAATGAACTTATTTGATTAATTGAATACTCTTAAAATGTTCATGTAATGTCCATATACAAAAAACTACAAACTTTTTTGGGATCAAATAAGTTAATTCAGTGTCTAAAATGTGATTTAAAAACATAACAAACGCAAATAATTACCTCAAGCAAACCTTTAGATTGTTACCATTTAAAACTTGATTTTAAAGTTTTAATTTAAAATTGATTAGCTGTTTAATTAGGTGAATTTTAATTTAAAATATTCAAAATTAGTCTTCATGAAATCATTTTAAATTGCCAACTAACGAAATTATTTACCACTTTTTCAATAATCTAAGATTAACCACTATCTTTGATTCAAATATGTAGAGGAAATTCGAGTCAAAACGAAATGCTCCGGTATTTTGTTTGCCTCATCTAATAACTAATAGATACGTGTCATATTTATTATATACTTTCCATTCTTAACATTAAAGACGTGCTTATTTTAAAAGTAATCATTAATTATATCTTATAGCCTTTTGAACGCACACACTGTGTTATTTTCGGTTTGAACTAAATGATAACTTACATATATGAAAAAATATTCTCTTCCGTTCGTTAGAAATATGAGAAAAGTATGAGAAAAATGTTTAATGTTTAAAAAAACCACTTACTTGATTTCGAAATCTAGCTTAAATGTTGATAATCCAAGCACAATTGGTAATATACAACACAATTTTAAGTCATTTCTAGGTCATGTAAACTAAACTATTTGCGCATGCGCAGAGAGTAGAACCGGGCAAAGTGTGTAAAGGATGAAAATCAACCTCGAATTTGTGTGTGAAAATACGGGTGTATACCTGCAAATGACACCTTCGTGTTTTTTTTTCATTTTTAGGCAATAAAATGTTGAAATATGTATGTTTATTGTAAAACTTCAACTCACTACAGTGATTTATGTAGTGACTTCCCTTATGTAGTGATTTGGTTGGTGTGTGAACAATGTAGTGTAGTGAGTTCAATGTCCTTACAAACACACACACACACACAGAGAGAGAGAGAGAGAGAGAGAGAGAGAGAGAGAGAGAGAGAACTTGTGTGTGTGTAAACGCTAATAAATGAGAAAAAATGTAAAGAAAATATTGATTATCTTGATGAAGATATTTACGTTGTATAAACTATTCTTTCTACATGTTTCGTGGAGTTTTAACGAGTTTCTATCTATAGTTGAGAGCTTATATTAAAAGATTATCATTGTTTCATTTATTTTTTATTTTTCTTTAATAGCAATAAGAAAAACTTGATAGAAAGATAAGAAAGAATAGAGAAAATAAAAGGGTGTACAGTAATAAATAGAGAGAGGGTGACAGCAAAAAGGAAAATATCAGACCTGTAGGATATAAGAAAAAAATGTCAAGTAGATGTTTACTATCTAAATAAACAATGTATAAAAATATCTTAATAAAATGAATAATTTAAGCATATTTCAATGTAGGTTTTAAAACTATTTTAGAAATTTAATTTTTGTATTGTACAAAGGTTGCAGACTTTAAAAGGCTACGGAGAGAGAGAGAAAGAGAGATAGAGAGAATGCATTTTGAAAACTGAGTAAGGGGGTTTTTTTTTGTTTACAAAACAGAGAGAGAGAGAGAGAGAGAGAGAGAGAGAGCAAAGATCAAATTAAAATATCGGGTAGGATATAAAAAAAAGTCAAATAGATGTTTACTATCTAGATAAACAATGTATGGAAATATCTTAATAAAATGAATAATTTAAGAATATTTCAATGTAGGTTTTATCGCTATTTTGGAAATCAAATTTGTGTATTGTACAAAGGTTGCAAAATTTGTGTGTGTGTGTGTGTGTGTGTGTGTGTGTGTGTCCTAATGAATGAGTAAATATTTTCTTGAAATAAAAAAAAAACCTGACATTCGTAATCTTTATTAAAATATAAACGTTGTGTATAATTAACTATTCTTTCTACACGTAATGATGTTTCTTTGTTTTTCTAATGTGTTTCTTATCTAGCTGAAAACATATTATAATGTATTGCAGTAAGCCCGGATGATAACGTTGAAAAATTGCGCGAGGTATTCCGAGTGATTCCGAATGGAGAAAAGATGTAAACATTCCCCATTATAAATCTCCGTAAGAAATCTATTTTCGATCCTGTGATTGTTTTTGAGTGAAAAATGATAATGTGTCAATGAAGATATCTTGGAAAATTTCCCTTTCATCGAATTTAATTGCACTTCTTTCACAGGTATGTATATTTTTATTAAAAATCGATCAAATGTGCTGCATAAATATCTTGGGACATACTATAAAACATTATCATTATTTCAATATTTTCATTTTTCCTTAATAACAATAAGACAAACTTTGATTGAAAGATAAGAAAGAATAAAGACAAGAGGCCCATGGGCCACATCGCTCACCTGAACAACAGTTTCTTTTAACATTCTATTTTGTAGCATATGCTATTTCTAACTTTGAACCCCCCTTCTGGGGCCCCAGTATTGGTCCGAGGTTTATGGTTGGCTTTAACAATTTAGAATTTACACTATTTGAGGATCCTTGCATAGTAATCTCACAAACTGTAACATAATAGTTCTCGAGAAAAACTTTTTGAAAACATTTCCCATATATATTTCTATGTTAAACTTTGAACCCCTCTTGTGGCCCCAGTATTAGTCCAGTGGTCACAGCTTGCATAGTAATCTCACAAGTTGAATCATTGTAGTTCTCTAGAAAAAGATTTTTAAACATTTTCCCTCTATATTTCTATGTTAAACTTTGAACCCCTCTTGGGGCCCCAATATTAGATCGAGGGTCACAGCTTCTACACTATTTAAGGATGCTTACGTAGTAATCTGACAAATTGAAGCATTGTAGTTCTCGTGAAAAAGGTTTTTAAACATTTTCCATATATACTTCTACATTAAATTTTGAACCCATCTTGGGTCCCCAGTATTAGTCCGGGGGTCACTAATTTAAAACTATCGAATCTACATTATCCAAGGTTGCATGCATAGTAATCTCACAACTTGTAGCATTGTAGTTCTCAAGAAGATTTTTTAACATGTTACCTATATATTTCTATATTAAACTTTGACCCCTCTTGGGGCCCCAGTATTAGTCCGGGGGTCACGATTTTACCAATTAAGAATCTACATAAGCCAGGGATGCATGTATAGTAATTCCACAAACTGTAACATTGTAGTTCTCAAGAAGAACATTTTTAAACGTTTTCTATATATTTTTTAAAATGTTAAATTTTGAACCCCTCTTGGTGCCCCAGTATTAGTCCGGGAGTCACGATTTTTACAAAATAGAATCTACATTATTTAAGGATGTATGCATAGTAATATTCCAAACTGTTGCATTATAGGTCTTGAGAAGATTTTTAAACATTTTCCTATATACGTACATGTATGTTAAAATTTGAACCCCGCCTAGGGCCCCACTTTTTGTCCGGGGCTCACAATTTTTACAATTTAGAATCTTCATTATATATACAAGCTTTTTTGTAAATATTGGCATTTCTGGTACAATGGTTCTTGAGAAGAAGATTTTTATACATTTTTCCTATGTATTTCTATGTTAAACTTTGAACCCCGCCTGGGGCCCCAGTTTTGGTCCGAGGGTCACGATTTTTACAATTTAGAATCTTCCCTATACATATCAAAGACCGGAACGGCCACAAAGGCGTCGAGCTGACATTTTCTTTAATATAGATATCATTAATTTAATTTTCTGTACAAATAGTCGTATATCAAATATTATCAGTATATAAAAATGGTTTGTGTAACTAAATTCGCACATATGCAACTATATTTTTATTTGCAATTTTAACATCACCATGTGATTGTATACTCAGTATATTTCCATATAAAATACGTAGTGATGCATTTGTAATACAATGAATCATAACTCATCATGGTTACAAAAATCGAAGAAATTTCAAAGTTTAAAAATATAAATTAACTTCTTTCTGCTTTAAACAGCCTTTGAACAAATTTCACGGGTTCATCATTAGTATACGAGTGTAACACATGAACAGTGTTTCCCTAATTATAATAAAACATACTTTTATTTATTTCAATTTCAATGTGAAACAAGATTACCTATGGTAGTGTTGTTTACAAATAAATCTACACCACGTGCGTAGATCTCACCAGTGACTTGTACACTAGTTTTAGTAGATGCTACTCCAGCGGAGTTAATAGCTTTACATAAATAGGAACCGTCATCGTCTACGATCTCCAGGAGCAGCTACCAGCAATACATTGGATCTTCATTGGATCTTCACGTTGCTGTCACTCTTCAACAACTGAATGGAAATATCAAAAGTTTAAATTTATTTTTCAATTAAATTATTTATGTTTTATATTGAAAATATTGAAATATACAGAGGAATAGACCCAAAATTGAAAACATGTTCATAATGACTCTTACAGATGATTTTTTATAGTACACAATTACACATGCATACCTGTCCATTGAAGTACCATTCTACATCGGGGTCGGGGGTTCCTTTGACAGAGCATGTCAGTTTCAGACGATCCCCCTCCCTCAAGATTTCTGGGGACAGGTTCTTTGTGAATTCTGGGGCAACTTCCTGTGGCTCTTCTCTCTCTGTTTAATAGTTTAAAAAAATTAAGTTAATTTACCGAAATACATGTAATACATGTACAGGTACTAATGAGTAATAAAAAATACATATATATATAAGTTAAATTATTGCCTTTGTTTAAAAACAATTACACTTCTTTTTTTTCATATATAAAAACCAAAAAATTTTTCAACTTGTTTGATTACATTAAATATTATGTTTCATAGAAAAAAGAATACAAACTACCCCTTTTACATCAAGTTTTAAAAATTTTGAAGATTCAAAACTGTATGGAAAAACAAAATAAGAAACAGTATTAAAATTTTAATCTTTCTCTCGAGATCTGGTTGGAAAATCATTGCTCTTATCATATATGATATCAAAACAAATATTGAAGGCATTAACAATACTTCCGAACTAGGTAAATTTTCATTGCGTACTTTTTCTCTCTGAGCGATCTGATCGTCTGGAGGAGTAGGAGCTCTCCTCGACCGTCTCCTCGGTGTACTTCCTGGAGGAGCGGCTGGTTTTGTTGGAGGAGTAGGAAGATTCGCTATAGCTGGAGTCCTCGTACCGACTGCTGTATCCAGATTTTGTCTGGCGTAGGCTGCGGGATTTAGCACTCTTTCTCAAGTCGAGTCCTTCATGAGCTCTATCTGAAAGCAACAGTTTGCAATTAATCACACCTCATATATACATGCACTATATATATGCATTGTTGTACAAATAAAAAAAATATTTATCCTTATAAGACAAACAGAATCATATTTGTACTAAATGACATTTGAATTACGGTTAAACTTCGATATCTCGAACACTGATATCTCGAATACAATGCATATATCGAAGTGATTTGTAAGTCCCAACCACTTATTTTTCAAGTATTTTACCCTCCATATCTCGAATACCCGAATATCTCGAAGTTTTAAACAGTACATCCCATCTAGTTCGAGATAACGAAGTTTGACTGTACATTAATAAAATACAGCACACCACACACACAATCTTAATTCATGTATTACATGTAACTTAAGGTGGAATAACACACCTGGAAAAAGTCACTTAAATTAACAGTAAATTATTTGTGATGATGTGTTATTCCACCTTAAAATGCACATCTACTCTTCTTTCCTCTACTTCTCTACATAAAACAGGGACAATATCTTATATATACAATGTATCGTTAATGGTTTTGTCACAGCACAAAAACATGAAATATATATTTCTAGAGATATACACGTCGTTTTTTTTAATCCTAGTACAAAGGACTATATCATCTACCTGTGAATAACTAACATAAGTAAAGTTTGATGTATTACTGTGGCTATGGAATTCATTATAATTAATGGTTGGATTTACTTCAGGTGTATAAAAAACAATCCTATAACTATACTAATTATATATTCTTTTATGTATTCTCTTATATTTTTTCTTTACACAAAATTTTTAACTTTTGTTAATATTCAATATAATACATGTACCAGTATCCAACAACAAAGATTTTAGAATCTGCAAGGGTAGCTTTTGCAATTTTATGCAGATATAAATTCCTTGCATTTAATGTGTAGGGATCTACAGTTTTTCTGCTTTTCCCAACAAACAAAACACAATAGTAAGCAGAGAGACAGCTTTACAGTTTGAGAAATGGAGTCACTTTTCTAACTGGAGTTTTAAGTTTGATCCATACCTTCTACAACAACATAACTGGATGTTTCTTCTGTTCCGAGCTCGTTGACGGCAATACATGTGTAAATGCCTGTGTCGGACACCTGTGCACTCTGCACCTCCACGGTACACACACCACTGGAATACTGGCACATGTAGTGCTCATTGTGAGTAATATCACGACCATCTTTAGTCCAAGTAACCTAAAAATCATCAAATGTACAGGTATAATGTACAGAAAAAAACCTTGAAATATTAAAATATACTGTATGAATTTTGTTTTTGTTGCAATTGACCCCATGTTAAATTATGACTTTCGAAGCTTTTCTTTAGGAGCCTTGTTGTTGGTTTTATATTACAACTTTAATTTACAGAATCTGTTCAAGTGAATGAAGAAAATGACTATGAAGAGGATTATACTGATAAATCACCTCCCTCAACATTAAAAGATACTCATAACCATTGCATAAACTATTCATTTACATGTACATGTATCTCCTCCATCATCACCTACCTTAGGTGTAGGGGTACACTGTACGCAGCAGATGAGTTTGAATTCCTGTCCGGCCTGGATCAGTCGAGGATGCAGACCAAAATTGAAGTCTGGACGCTCCTCCTTGGGTTTCTCGATCTCTCTCATCACGGAGGGTGGCCTGGATCTGTAATACAAGATCACAAACTTGTCACCGATGATGGAAGCATGCTTTGACACAAGTTTTAATGTATCATCATAATCAATAAGTAGACTTCTACTGAAACAGTTTTTATTGGATAGACACCGGCGCATTGGTGTTGTCTCCCTGCTCAGTGTTATATCTCTCTTAGGAGCAGCTGCAAAGTATAATGACAAAGAAACATCAAAAAAAGATTTTTTTAAAATACTCTGTTAAGTCAATGTAAACACATTTAAACTAAACAAACCCTCATCATAATACACTATACTTATAGGGCTAGGAAAAAAATTGGCAATATAAAATCAAATTGTGAATAGACTGTGCTGCGCTACACAATAAATAAAATAAAATTCTTACGTTCCACTTTGAGAGAGGCCTTTTCTTCACGCTTTCCAAATGAGTTTTCGGCAATAACGAGATAAGTGCCGGCGTCCTCCTTCTTACAGCGACTGACCTTCAGTTCGTACTCGCTTCCACTGTATTTCTGCATGTACTTGACACTCTGGGTCAGGACACCTCCATCAAAGTGCCTGAAGATCAAATCAAAACTCCATAGAATTAAATATTGTCATATACAATTATGCATAACTATGCAATGTTCAGTACTGCAGGCCTTGGGGCGATAAAACTTATACATGTATGTACTTAACTTTGAGTCTCATTTTTCAAACAGTATTTCCTTTTGCAAATATGAGACTGAGATATTCTGTAGTTTCTCTTTTACTCAAGAGAAATGATATTAAGATAAACCAAAATTAAAATCTAACTTTCATGGTTCTATAGCGTAATGCTGTGGGTCCCTGAACAGTTTATTTTTGCTTTGAATTAACTAAGAGTATACAAGGAACTAGGTGTGGTAGTGTCCTGTAAGTTGAAAGCAGGAGAACTTTTCAGTTCACAAACAATACAAAAGTCATCGTCCAAAAATAACATCGATTATAGTAGCATTAAAGTTCAATGGAAGTTTATACACAATCAATAAATCAGGATGATCAATATTTCAAGAGAAATTCTTTGGATAACCGAAGGTAAATAATAGCTTGGTACTGACGCTGTCCGGGACCATCGAAAGATAAGGAGTCACGTGGCCAATTTGCTAATGACCAATGGGCAGTGATAATTGCATAACTATTGCATAATATTAAGAATAACAACATACAGATGTAAAAGGGGGTAGTTTTAAGCAAATTGTATGAAATAAATTACGCATAAAATTTTTAAATAAAAATAGTTTAAGCTACAAAAAATGCATTTTCTCGAATCTTCTTTGTAACTGAAAAGATTATTGATGTAGAATCAAAAAAACCAATTTTTTTCTTTTTCAAGTGTCTAGATTGTAAGAAATTCGACAGTAACAACAGCACATAGGGTAATACCAAAGTAAGCATCGTAGATGGAGTACTCCTTTGGACAGTGTTTCCTAAGAGAGCTGAAGTTGGCCAGGCGACCGATGGCGGGCTGCGGCTGTGGCCAGTCAGCCTGTAAAGACATCCAGAAGATTGATTGTATATCAGTAAATTTTGATGAAAATCTTTGTTCACCATCATTTTCAAAGGAAAATTTTTTCATAATTCAACGCACACCAGTGTGTGTTGATGAATGACTTGCGTATCGTTCTCTGATTCTGGCTCGGATCTTGTCATAGCGACTGGATGGAATCCTGGTAGTCCTGCTGCTCTGATCACCCTGTAATACAACAGATTACAGTGAACAATACATTCATAAGATAACAAGTACTGGATACACTACTACTGAGATGTAAATTTATGTCATTCTACAAATTCAACAAAAAAAATATACCATGATCTTTTGTACCTTCAGCCAGGCGTGATCCAGACAATCGTGAACTGTCATTCTCTCCCTGTTGAAAAACATGTAAAACTTATGGTATCAAGCAATATATTTTCAAACAAAAAACTTTAAAAGCAAATCTACACCCCCATCATTGACTCTGTGGACTTACTGAGGTCTCCTGATCAGCAGTCTCCTGATGAAGTCTTTGGCCTCGGGGGAGACCTGAGAGAACGCCTCCTCAGCAAACTCCCAGTCACAGCGGGCCACGTTCTGAAGGGTCTCCAGCTCGTCTTCTCCAGCGAAGGGGGACAGCCCACTCAACCTGTACAACAAAGCATTGAAATTGCACACTACTCCATGATTCGAAGGTCACTTCAACACTGCAGATGGTAAAGCTTATGTTTTTTACAGAACACATTAATTGATCGATAAATAAATCAAGAAACTCACAAAACGTAAGCCAGGATGCCGACGGCCCACATGTCTGTGTAGAAACCGATAGGTTTCGAGTCTACAATTTATGGGGCAGCGAACTCTGCAGTGGCTGTTGTCACCTTGACGATCTCATCGGGGTTCAGTTTGGTGGCCAGACCAAAGTCTATCATCTTGACGTTTGTAGATTTCTTGGTTTCACACATCACATTTTCAGGCTACAATTTAATATGAAGTTTAAAAAAAAAAAAATTCAACAAATCCCAATTTAAATGCCAAAGTCATTAATTTAATGAATGATATGCTCTTATAATATAATGTTTGTAAATATCAACTCAATTGTTCCTTTTAACCTGGCCTTAGTCTTACCTTGACATCAAGATGGACGATGCTGTTTTCGTGCATGTGTTTCAGTCCCTCGCACACCTGTCTCAAGTAGTTGATCACCTAAGCCTCCGTCATCTTGTAATCCTCAGCAGCTATTCTATTAAACAGCTCTCCTCCGGATAAACTGAAATCACACACATTAACAGTAAGGAAACATCTCACAATTAACATAAGTTCTTTTAATAAGTCAAATTCATGTAACACCACCTAGGCAGGGTAGAATAAATCCGGATATTTGAACACCACTGAATCTACAATACTTTAAAAGATTAAAGATTAAATTGATTTTTCCATAAGATTTAACACATCTCTGAATGTATCTATTAAGTCTATATGTTTCTATTTATTAAGATTTATAAAGACATATATTGTGTATGTGACATAGTTCTGCCTAAACACTAGTAAAACACATATCCAAAAGTTTTAATACAGTTTAACTTACAATTCTAAGGATCATCTCGTGACGGTCCTCAAAAGCGTCCTTAAGTTGGAGGAGTTTTGGATAATGGAGCTGGTTCATGATGTTGATCTCGTTCTTGACCGTGGCCTTGTCCAGGGGGTAGGGAGTGTTGATGAACTTGGCAACAAACACTCGACCAGTAGACTTCTCCACACAGCGATGGACTACTCCAAAGGCACCACTACAACATCAGACAATATGAAATTCTAACTACACACAGTCAGACTTTATTTTCAACTTGATGGGACAAAATCATGCAAAGATTTGAAGTATAGAGGTTAAAATACAAGAGGAAAAATTGGTTTTGACTTCTAATTTGATTTCAAATATCCATGATAATATTAGGGATATTAAAGTTTGAGAAGGTTTACGATATTGAGGTTTAACTGTATTGACTTCATATATAAAAGTTAATTGACAAGATCAGGCAATGGGGCTAGCTTAGAAGTCTATATAATCCTAACATTATACTAGACAATAATAATGCACATTCTGGTGATACTCAACATTTACAAATATCACTGGTCTCATTCACAGAGATTACACGCAGGTATGTTAAGGTTTCCCCGATTGATTTTACAGCGATGTGTAGAAAGTCACTTGTCTGTACTGCATACGATATGACGTCATAATTAACTTTGACGTCATGATCTGCATTCCTGTCGATAGTTCTCAGGGAATGTTGTGAATTCTACCAAAACAGTAATAAAACCGCATGCCTCCTTTACATAGATGCTGCCGTTAATGCTAGACGTACAAAATTCATTCATATTAATAACCAATATCAAATAATTGGCAGTTTTAAAGCTTCGTTTAAAGTAAAAGACTATTTATAAACTAGTGGTTTGGAGACTCCCTGCTGCGTGTAAACAACTGAATGAAGAAATTTTAATGCATGTAAAAACCAGCTTGGCGCAGGTGAAAGATCAATACAATTTTAGAATATTTTATGTAAAATTAGTAGAGAATATAAGTACCTAAGGATATACTCCAATTTTTTGTAAGTCACTTTTTATTAGTAAAAATGGGCCTTATTTGGATGATTTTGTGGAATGTTTTAGCAATATCTTTGATAAACAAAATATCTATTTCAAGCCCAAGCAAGAACATCAAAGTAACAAAGGATTTTTCTTTAAGGTCGAAATTCTTTAAGGTCGAAATTCTTCGAAGTCGACCTATTTATACTTTTTAAAAATTTTTTTGCTAAAAACAGGCTCCTTCGCCCTATAAACAGGATCGACCTAAATTCCCTAAAATACGGTTCATATGACGTCACAAAAATGCATCAAATATAATGTTTAACATCGTTGTCAATAAACGTAATAAAGATTTTAAGAAATACTCCCGGTCAAAGTATTTCTGCGATGATTCAAATACATGTAATATCATTTTCCAGCCGTATTTTAGCTCCGGGACGCCTTAACATTGCTGCGCAGCATCAGTGCCTTACCTGCCCAGTTCTTCCAAAATGTCATAATAGTCGTAGATGTTGTCAGTTCTGACTTGGACAGGCTGAGGAACATACTTCTTCCACAAGTCCTCATCTACAAAAATGCAAGATAATCAAATTTGAGTGAACACTTTTATCCTGTCATTTACAAACGTTAACTTTCATTTACAGCTTGAACTTTGCTTACAGAATTTATCGTAGTCAATGATCTTAGGGCCATCGTATGTTCCTCGGACTTTTCTTCCTGTTTCATCTGCAAAAGAAGTGAAGAGATTTTTACTTAATTTTTTTCAAACCACTAAAACTACTTCTTACATTGTTCAAAACTCAAAAAATAAAAAAACTACCTTGCCTAGAGACTTATTAAATGCCGAGACAAAATTTGATAATTAGGACCCCTCTCTACTCTGGAAACTCCAAGCATACTGTAGATTATGTATTGTGGTAGAGAATGAAAATAAAACTTACCAAAAAATATACCACTACTAAAATTACTGATTTTAGCTGTACATTTACTGACTATTTTTTGACTGGTTCCCTACCTTCATGCTTCTTCCTCTTGCTGGCCTCAAACTCCTCGGTCTGTATGGTGGATGTTGGCTCACAGGGATCATTCTTGCCGTAGAAGTTCTCAGCGATGACTCTAAACTGGTACTCCTTACCAGCTGACAAACTCTGAATGCTGTGGAAGGTCATTCTATATAAAAAAAGATTATAATGTTTTATTACTCAGAATGAGAATAATTGATCCAGTGGTATGTATAGTGTAAAAGACAGATGCAGAAAAAAAGATAGAAGGGCTAAGCACTCTTATATTTTTCTAATTAATTAATTATACTTTCTCAATTTCTTATAAGTGAAATAATTGAATACACTAAAGTTTTTTAATTCCTTGTATTATGTTTCAATTATATACCAATCGCCAGAGACCTACCTTGTGTTGGCCACACGGACCCATTTGGTTGCTGGTGGTTCACACTTCTCAATATCATAACCAGTGATGAAGCTACCACCGTCGTTCAGTGGTGCCTTCCAGGAGAGAACCACAGAATCATTTCTGATGTTCTCCACCACAGGGAATCTTGGAGGATCAGGACGATCTACAACACAAAATACTCATAATAATACATATCTTAATAATTCAATGGTTTAGTCTTGAAGAGGAAAAATATCTATTTCTATTCTATCAATACTTAGTAAACTTCTTAGGCTTTTCAGACAAGTGGACAAAATCACCTCAAATATATTAAATAGGTGTTTATGACTAAAACTCTTTATATAAATACAGGGGTGATTGTGATCTGTTGAGCTTCAATTTATTCAATGATAACCCCTAAAATAGACAAAAATAAATACTCAAGATTGTCTAGACAAACTTAATCAAGGTGTTTTTCCATGAGCTATGACGGAAAGGTCCAGTAAGATGCAATTGTGTTAAAATGAGGCTCACCGTTGATTTGGATCTTGATGACAGCGGAGTCGGTTCTGTGTTCGTTCGCCAGAGTCAGCCTGTACGGACCGTTGTCTTCCTTGGTAGCCTCCTTAATGGTCAGGATGGCGTGGCGCTCGGTCACTTCCTGGATATAGTTACGTCCCTTGATCTCCACTCCATCTCTGACCCACTTAACGGTCAGTTTGGGGTTACCAGTGAATGGAATCTTAATGACCACTGGTTCTCCCTTCTCGAAGGTACTGACTTCTTTGAATCTGGATGGTACATTGATTTTAGGTGGAGCTGTAGGAAACAGATCAAGAGGACAATTAAGATCAACATTTCTTTTCGAAATTCATTCATAATTTAATGCTCAATAACATGTCCCTTTTACCTCTGATGTTCAGATTGGCTCTGGAAACCTTGGATCCTCCCCTGTTGAAGACTTTAGCAGAATATTCATCAGCATCTTCTCCAAACACATCCTTGATAATCAGTATATGGTGATTTCCTTCCTCGATGATCTTAAACTTGTGGTCAACATAAATTTCTCTGGAACCCTTATACCTAAAACAAATGATTTTGGGGGTTTTTTGCAGAAAAGCAGAGAAAATATGAATCTAATTCTGTATTTGTATATTACTTCAAAACATACATACTTTAAATAATCATATATTCCTGTATTCAAAGTTAACATAAACTTTCCCTTCAAATGATGAGCATGACCTTAAACACTAAGGGTATCTAACTGATAAACGAACCTACACTGTTCAAATCGTATTTTAGGGTGTACTTGAATTAGAACACAAGAAACTGTCTATACCACAAATATGATCACTACTACCGGTAAAGCAAGTACATTTAAAAGGATAAAAAAAATTTCTGATTTAATCTCAATTATTTCACTCTTTCTTAAAAAAAAATAAGACTACAAAGCAGTAAAATTGACTGAATACATTTTACACATTTCTGAGTGTGTTTGACCTACCATTGCACCTCTGGTTTGGGATTGTCAGAGACCTCCAATTCAAAGGTGGCCGTCTTACCAGCCATGGTCTGGATGTCTGGCAGTCCCTGGGAGATCTCGGGCACTACAGCAGCTGAAAAGATGTTTTATGACATCACAACAAATATCCAATAATGCAGCAATATTAAACATCATTTAAATCATCAATGATGTTCCATAAAATAAATAATGAAGGAATGTTTCACATTATTTAAATGACGTACTAAGAAATAAATTAGTTGGGACATGCCTATGACAATAAATGAATCAATAAAACATGAAAACAGAACTTTTCTTTCTTTTTTAAATCTATACATTTAAAAAAAAAAGTATCAAATCTGTTTTTAATAGTACTACATGTATTGCGTACCATTTGGATCTTTGACCTTCACGCTGTTAGAAGCAAGAGATGGTTTGCTCATTCCAGCCTCGTTTTCAGCAAACACTCTGAATTCCTGCGGTCCTCGATAAGGTTGGGAATATTGATCATGTTTGTCAGGCAGGGTGTCAAGTTGATGCGGTGATAGTTTTCTGTTCCATGCTCCCATCTGGCCACCCAGTAGGACTTGATCCTTCCGCCACCGTCAGATTTGGGTTTGTCCCATTTCAGGCTAACAAAGTCACCACCTACCTCTGTAACCTCGGGCAAGCCTGGAGAGTCGGGGGCATCTGAATATAGGATTCATGATGCAAGTCATTGAATTGAAAGATGACCTACACCTGCACGTACCTTAAAACTGCTCATTTTTCAGACAAAAAAAATTATAAATTTTTTAGTTTTGTTGAACTCACCAAATGGCATTTTGGCTATAATTGGATTCTCAGCTTGCAGAGGTTCAGACTGTCCATGTTCATTCACAGCCATGACTGAGACTCTGAACAAGTATTTCTGGTTCTCGAACAGGCCTTGAACATCTTGGTGAGTATCCTACAATGGAGTATAATACAGAATATTGAAGATCAATATCATGGTAAATTTATTCATTTTTATGAGGCTAAGTTTTGAATAGTTATGGTTTATATTGTTGGGTTAGAAGCTTTCTGCTATCCAATAGGATAAGAAATTCTGACTTTGAATCGGAGGCACACAAACGCTTTTATTAAGTCGCTTGAATGACAAGTTTTCAAGCATGTGTTTTACATTGAACGATGAAAGAAGCCACTTCCCATGATTACATTAATTACAACACATGTTGATATTATCCTCGCAAAGGAAAAAGAAGCTTTGCAATTCCACACGTGGTTTTAACGATGACTGAATATATCTTTTAACTTTGCCATAACAGTAAACTTCACTTGCAGTTTATTGAATGCTGCATGATTTGTAATAAGCATGTAAATAAACATCGTTTTGATGTTGAAAAAGAATATACGATTTCCTCTTATATGTTAAATTTTGGCAACTTAACCTATTTTTCTGAACAAAGGCAATTGTTAAAGTCTCTGCACTCAAATATTTTTTCCAAAAAAAAAAGAATAAACTTACCGGTATTAAATCAATATATGGTAAATGCATGCAAACATTTTTATTGCTTGTGTTGATATTAGTAAATTTCAAAAGTCTTCTATATTTTAGTTGATATCATTAATTACTAATCAGAAACCCTTACTACACTACGGTCAACGCGGTTTGCGTATTTACCGCGAGTCCTCGTGGTGTGAAATTGATCGCGGTTTAGCACAGGTAACTCAGGTAAAACCGCGCATCCTCGCGGTACAGCTTCTCACCTTGTCCACACCGTCGCGGTACTGTGAAACCAGTCTCAGGTGAAATCTGTTCTTGTTTTTAACGCGAGTTACCTCCCCCAATTTCTTCTCATATGGGAAATATGATAGAGGGAATTGATTAATATCAATTCATATTCCTTTATATTATAAATGGAGTTGATTGTTACAATCTATTATTATTGAAAAAAAAAGTGGGGGAAATAAAAATAACGTGTAATTATGCTAATACAGAATTTTGTATACTTTACATATTTAATCTTGGCACATTCATTGCTGACAATTATCGGTTATCAATTAATTTAATTAATTAATAAACATTTCACCAAAATATCTTATTTAGCCTCGGGAAAGGGGATACTAATTGGCGTTTCATTTACAATCTTTCATATTTAATTCTTACCTTCAAAACATACCTTACACTTGGTCATATCTCTTAATACGTATAAAGAATTCGTTTAATGAATAACAAAGTACATGTAGATATAAAATGTTTTAAAATTCACTCGCTTATCACCGCTGCGACCCGAGTTCGATCCCCGTGATCGACAGTGGTTGTATGTGAATGGGTATGGTGGTCGCCCGCTTGGACACGTGGGTTTTCTCCGGGCACTCCGGCTTCCTCCCACATAAATGACCCCCTCGCGCTAACATCCGTGCCAACGAAAGATATTAATATAAGTTGTAGAACTTGTTTATCAAACGTTGTAAAATATATAAGGTTCAGTCAGTTTAAGAAAATGTTAATGGTAAAATCGTGTGTATTTAAAAAATGACTCTCCTATCCGATTTGGCAAAAGTATGATGTTCAGTGGGTCGCCCAGTATAATGGTTGTTCAAAACACGGGATTTAAAAATATGAATGATCATATATTCTGAGGAATCCATCACATGTTAAAATTTCGCAGTGTCGGTTGACCAACAGAGGAAGGGGAATTGCGTAACATTACGTATACAGTATGTGTATACAGAATTTGGGTGGTTGCCGTCGGAGTGGGTGACCTGCAGCAATTAGTATGACTTAAGGTCCACTAAATAGAAGTATATAGTCTGTTCTTACAAATAGCGAAATTTTCTTGATAGAATAATTCAATTTCAAACAAATGAAAATTTGTTTTTCAATTCAAATTTAAAGAAATTTCTTCTGCATATTTATAATACAATGTTTACAAAATACATTTATGAAATTACCTCTTAATGATATACTTTACACTCGATTAAAATACAATTAACAAACAGACTATAACCAGGGTTAATCAGGAATGGAGCTAGTATTTGTACTTTTTAAAATGGTAAAAATGTGATTGTTTGAATGAATGTAAATTTTGAATCATTATAGGAATCATATGAACAAACGATTTGTGTGTTTGTGTGCATAAGTAAAAAACTTCTTTACACGATATGTGATTCATTATTTATTCCTCTAGCCATGTTAAAATTAAGAAAGTTTTAATTTTCAAATTTCTTAGATTTTTATATATTTTGATTTTGGAGAGAGAGAGAGAGAGAGAGAGGTGTCTCAACATTCGATAAGATTTCTCACGGCACGTGGTCAGAGCACGGGTGCTGTCACAGACAGGAAGTGTTATGTAATAGTTATACACACCCGTAAACACAGGGATAGCTTTTCTATAAATTGTGCTGTACTTGTGATTTTCTATATACCTGTCTGAATCATGCATTATTTTATCTTCATGCGGTAACAATAGAAAGCGCGTATGATCAGGGACTTAATATATAATTATATATACGTCTCTGGTATAATATATATTTCTGAAAACGCCGTTACGACAACTTGTGCGCTTATGTAGAGATCTGCATTTCAATCAGAATGCCGTTACGGCTGCATGTACTACTTTACCAGTTCACATAAAATATTAGTTATTTGAAATGAGAGAGAGAGAGAGAGAGGTGTCTCAACATTCGATAAGATTTCTCACGGCACGTGGTCAGAGCACGGGTGCTGTCACAGACAGGAAGTGTTATGTAATAGTTATACACACCCGAAAACATAGGGATGATTGTTTCAATGTACCTGTCTGAATTATGCATTATTTTGTGTTCGAATATAGACGGTCTACCTAAAGTGCGTACGATATTTATTGTCGCCTTCATATAATAATGCGTTATTGCATATATCAAACTCCTTTAATATTTTACTTTTTTCTGAAAATGGCTACATGTATTAATACTTTACAGGTAACTTTTGATGGCTCGAATTTCGATCGCTCGAAGTTCTTGATCGCTCAAAGTGAGTCTCCGGTCTCGAAGTTTTTCCCTATATAAATAAGCAAATTTACTCTCTTAATCTCGAAACCCTTGATCCCTCAAAGTCAAACTTCAGTCCCGTTATTCATAATCTATTGTTTTTTAACTCTCGATACCTCGAAGTGGCTGTGTATATGCAAGCGTTACCTAATTTTAACACCTACTTGGTCATTTAAATGCCTTAAGGCGTTAGATGCGGGACCCGTGTAACGGGAAATTTTATTCAGGTGACACTTGTCCTGCAAGGTGATAATTGTTCCATGATTGACCATACCGTTGCCTAAACTTTAATTTACACCGACCGTATTAAGATACATGTAATTTACATAAATGTACATAAAATCTTATTTATTTAAAACGACAGAGAGAGAGAGAGAGAGAGAGGGGCCGGAAAGTAGTTAATGAGTTAAATAAGAGTCAGATTGAGGGTAAAACATACAACTTGAGTTGATGCCTACGGTAGCGACCTCATAATAGTACATCGCGTAATATTTGTCTTCTTAAAATCTGTGGCATATTTTGAGCTCATCATATGCAAAAAAATAATACTTTAAAATATTAATAATTTTCAAGTACACGTATATGCATGATTTGCGTAATACATTGCTATGTTTGGGGCTCTTGTACAACATTCACAAAATACATGTAGCAATAGTTTTCTAGAAGTTTTTGTTAAAAACAATTCACAGAAAATAATGAATTTTCTTCTAATAATATCTATATCTAAATTTTAACAATAATTAAAACAGCGCTTTTTTTCTTCTTCTAGGTTTAATCCCTGATACCGAACACACACCTGTTACGGTGTCTTACACCATCGCGGTAAAATCGTGGCCCCACGATCACCGCGATCACAATACCGCGACGGTGTATCGCGGAAAGGATTAAAACACCATCACGGTGTCTCGGGAAAATACGGGATCCGCGTTGGCCGTAGTGTACATATGTAGTACACAAAAAATTTTGTGCTTTGAAATATACGCGAAAACGGCCGCACACGCAAATCAAATCAAATATCACTCTCAGAGGATATATTAATATCATTTGGACATCTTTTTTGATTTACCCTGATAAACACACTCGTCAATAGACACTTACCCTGATAAACACACTTACCCTGATAAACACACTCGTCAATAGAGACTTACCCTGATAAACACACTTACCCTGATAAACACATTTGTCATTAGAGACTTACCCAGATAAACACACTCGTCAGTAGAGACTTATCCTGATAAACACATTCGTCATTAGAGACTTACCCAGATAAACACACTCGTCAATTGAGACTTGCCCTGATAAACACATTCGTCATTAGAGACTTACCCAGATAAACACACTCGTCAATAGGGAAGTCGTTAGCCTCCTTCCACCGCCCCGTGGTAGGATCCTTGTACTCCACCACATACCCCACGATCTTCTTACCGCCGTCATTCCGTGGCTTAGACCAGGACAGGGTCGCAGCGGATTCATTGATGTCAACAACACTGACATGGCCAGGGGCACCTGGTTTAGCTGTAATACATTTTTTGGAAATACTTAGCTGTTACTTGTAATTACTCAGTAAGACTGGTTCAAACATTGTATTAGTAGGATCTTGGCCAAACAAAACCCAATAGGAATCTAATGGCATTTTGACAAATTCAAATTATACCATTTAAACCATTGAGAGAATTTCTGAGACAAATTTTTGCTTACTGTAAGGATGCTGTGCAACAATTGGAAGGTAGGTCTCCAGCGGTTCACTTCTTACAAACTGGTTCTCTGCGGAGACTCTAAACTTGTACTCGTGGCCCTCGGCCAAGCCCATCACCTCGTAGTTGGTGCCCCGCACAAACTTGCTGACTGGTTCCCAGGCACCTGTACGGGTGTCCATCTTCTCCACAACATAGTTGGTGATGGGGCTTCCACCATCCTCCTGTCAATGTCCAATATCCTCCTGTCACAAACATCACAAACTTTATATATCAAATAACATGCTACTTTACAAAAATCAGAGTTAATGAACAGTACATCCAGCAAATTATTCTTAATAACGATCAAAGTTTTTTTTAGTGCATATTAAATGTGAATCAAAACTTTCTTCTGTGGTTTTTTTTTTTCTCAGATAAATTTTTCCCAATTACAACAGTGTGAGACATATACATTGCAAAATAAAGTATGGCACTGACTTTGGGAGCATTCCAAGTAAGAACACAGGAGTCAGGGGTGATACTTCCTACTTCCAAAGGTCCCTCAGGCTTGTCAGGAGAGTCTGTGATTGAAATCAGATACAAATCAGTATCAAAAAGTAAAATGAAAAAAGTCTTTAAAATCTACGACAACCAGAATCTGATAAACACAAAACACTACATAGAAAGAGACTACTTACCAACAACATTGACGTTGATGGTAGCAGTGTCGTTGCCCTTTTCATTGGACAAAACTACACTGTATTTGCCTGAATCGGACTTCTCTGCTGCCTTGTTGAACAGCTTGATTTCCGTGGGGGTGTTCTCAAAACTCAATCGACCGCCTTGTGACAAAGGTCTTCCACCCTATTGGAAAAATGTTGTGATGTTAATACATGTAATAGCTTCAGTCTCTCTTTAGTTGTTACCTTTTCAAGGGTACATTTTCACTGGAAATCAATGTCTGAAACATTACTTACCACAGACCAGTCCGCTTTAGGTGTGGGATTGCCATCATAAGGAATAACAATCTTGAACTCTTCCCCTTTCTTGACAGTGATGTCTCTTGGAATGAAGTTGGGACTGACTTTAGGAGCAACTGCAAATGTACAATACATGTACAATAGTTTGAAACAACAGAAATCCTCAGAACATATTGTTGATATCTTTGTTATAAAGCTGTCAGCCTAACTGTCAAATTAAAACTTTGAATATGTAGTCCGATGAACCTGAGATTTAACACACAGTTAATAATGTTATTTTAATTAACACCATGTCCCCTAACTAGAACCAATTTTAAACAGATTGAAAGATCTTTCCAGGCACCTGATTTATTGTGGGAATCATAGCAGATCGGTTACCCCTCCATTAACACTTACCTGGAGGTTGCTGTGCCTTAATGATGGCCTCTGAAGTTTCTGCAAATTCTCCCAACCCCGCGTTATTAATGGCTGCGACACGGAACTCGTATTCCTTGCCCTCAGTTAGACCTTTGACTGTGAACTCAATGTCAAAAATATCAGCAAAGTTGGCCCTGCAAAAGAAATAGTGCAAATCTTAAGATAAAATTTAAAGAATTCTGCAACCATAACCTCTATCCCAGCCTGTGTATGTTTTCTTGCAATTTTATTTTGTTGCAAACATTAAGCAATTTCAAACTGACAATCGCATTATTAATCATGAATCATAAGTGATAATTTCAAGAATTGATAAAGTGAATTACTTGGTCCATTTACCGGTAGTCTCTCCTGCTTCTCTCTTCTCCACCTGGTAACCTTTGATGGGGGTTGCCTCCATCTTTTTTGGGTGGGGTCCACTTCAGGGTGATAGAATCGGGAGTGTAGGCTGAACACTTAGGGGTTCCAGGTGCACCAGGCGTGTCTGTTGAAAAAAAACCCATTAGTATTATAGACCCCTTTGCTTGATGTTCCAACATAACATTCAGTATCCCAAAGAACCGATATCTATACTAATACATGAAGTCCATACCCATGTTTCTACTTCTGTACATGTAAGTATTTTATCCACATATTTCAAATACTCTGATATCTCAAAGTTTTTTATCAGAGCCATGAAATTTAAGATCACAAAATTTGACTGTTTAAACATATAATTCATTTCTGATATATGTTTCAAAACTGTAAAATTTTCCACAACATTAATATTGTCTTAATTCATGAACAACTATTACGCACCATAAGGCAGTTTAGCCAACACTGGTTCTGATGACTCCAGGGCATCACTGACTCCTTGTGAGTTCTCGGCCATCACTCTAAACTCGTACTCTGTACCAGGCTCCAGATTTTTCACCAGACACTCTGGGGTGTTGACAATGCTGGACACCTTCTGCCATTTCTTGGTTCCAGCCTTGCGCTTCTCCACGATGTAATTATTGATCTTTTCTCCACCGTCGTCTTCAGGTGCTATCTACTTGAGAGTTAGTTCCTCTCCCATAATGTCTACAGCAGTCAGAGGTCCTTTGGGGGATCCTGGCCGATCTGTTGGATTGTACAAAAAACAAGCATTAAAACAATGACATTTTCAAAATCATACAATCTTATTACTTGTAAAGTTGAATTACTGTGAAATCATTAATATTTTGGATTAACTACTGGATAATTGTTTTTGTAGATTAATTGTGTAAGTTTTTTTGCAATTTCAGATGAACCTGAGATTACACAAAAAAAATAAAGTATAACACTTGTCAAACCTTGCAAATATTACTCCATGTACATAAAAGATTATTAGAGCAATTTAGGGACAAGCAATTTTTTTAATTTTAGTTATGAATTTCAGCAAAAATAGTTCTACAAATTAATGTAATTTACCCAACACATTGACATTGAGAGATCCGGAGTCCTGTCCAGATGGGTTATTGAGGGTGAGTCTGTATCGGCCCGCATCTCCTCTCTCGGCCTTGGTGTTTGTAAGGAGCACATGATCATCGGCCACTTCAGATGGACACGTGTGTCATCCTCGATCTCTTTTATTCCGTTCATCCAGACGGCCATTGGCTTGGGGAATCCAATGAATGGAACCTGGATCTGGAAGTGCTGTCCAACTTTGACATTGATGACCTTCACATTAGCTCACTGCCAGGAACCTCTTTACACTGCTCCCAGTCACCTCCCTTGGATTCCTTTTGGATGATGTAAGCAGACGGTTTCTTGCCGCCATCTTTGGTTGGTTTCTGCCAGGAAAGATCCACAGAACCCTTGGTGATCTTGTCCACATTCGGCTGTCCTGGGGCTTCAGTAGGGACTATAAATAATCATACATAAAATGTAGAAACTTAACCATATATCTAAATAATGGCTAATATTTAATGCAAGTTACATGCATTATGCCAAAGAAAAAAACCACTCCTTATTCAATTTTAAACTGAGATATAAATTCATTGATTTGTAGCATCACAAAATTGATTTATACAATTTTATTTTTCAAAATGTTTAATTTATAAAAATATTAAGAAAAATCAAATTTGAGTGAATTGTATCAGTTATGTACTTACAGGGGGTTGTTGCCTTGCTGAATTTGCCTGGTCCTCCGTCGTTGACTGCTGCCACTCTGAACTCTACAACTGTCCCCTCCTGAAGACCCATTACAGTGAAGTTGGTGTCCTTGACTGGGAAGCTGTTCACAGGAACCCAGTCACCTCCCCTGCTTCTCTTCTCCACAACGTATCCTGCGAGATAAAAGATGACAAATAAGTTTGAAAGGGAGAGAAGAAAATTGTCACAGAATCCTGGAAACATATCTTTAAATTATTTGTCTTGTTTAGATCAGACTTTCTTTTCTCAAAATTAGATTAAATGAATGTCAGAGGGGAACCAGAATACAATGTTCTGGAGTTTTTCAGGCTGAAATACATTGTTTTGATAAAGCTTTCCTTACCTGAGATGGGATTTCCTCCATCGAAGTCTGGCTTGTCCCATGTCAAGTCACAAGATCTCTTGTCATATTTTGGAATGTGAAGGTTCTTAGGAGCATCAGGAGAGACTGTGTACAAAATAACATACATTAAAGGCCTAAACAAATGTCAATTCCTTCTATAAATGATTTCTTAATACATGTAATTATTTAAAAAGCATCTCCAAAACTTGCACTGAAACTCATAAGGTGCATAAAATTATGAAAATAAATGTTTTGCCCATCAGCCAGACTATGAGTATTCAATGAAATTAAGAACAGAAATATCTCAACAAATGGATTCTTAGCCAGAGTAGATTTGGATGTTTCCAGAGGTTCTCCGGCTCTGCAAATGTTTTCGGCCTTGACCCTTAACTTGTATTTCTTGCCCTCCTTCAGGCCCTTCACTGGCATGGTGGTTCCTGATCCAATTCCGGTCACCTTCTCCCATGTGGAGGATCCTTCTTCTTGTTTCTCGACCACAAATCCTCTACAAAGAAAATGATACTATCATAAGTTCAAATGAATCAATCAGCTAGCATAGATTTTTCAGTGCTTTTATAAATTTCATGTTCTTACAATAATCTGAATAATAAAATCATCATGATTTGTAAGAGCCATTAACTAAACAATGTACCTCTTCCATATAACGAACATAATAATTTATTAAAGAAAATTGTCTACGGAAAATTATGTTCTAAGAAACTTGTAAATCTTGGAATATCCATCCAAAATTTGCCCCAAGCATTTAAATGGTAAAATAACCTCAGATTTAACAGAAGCACACAATAAAAAGAACTATTTTTGTCCACCTGTAACTTCAGCTCCACCATTGTCCACAGGTGGCTTCCAGGAGAGTTTGCAGGAATCGGCCATCACATCGGACACCTCGAGGGGTCCCTCTGGGGCGCCAGGCTTATCTGTATGGTAACAAAAGTATCAGTAGTTATAGTTGGACCAAATACAGTAGACTGAAATCAACCAGTAGTGGCTCAACAAAGCCATTCATCTCTTTGAATTATCTTACCCAGAACAACCACTGGGATGTCGGCGGTCTCAGTGCCGTAAGCATTGGACACAGTGATGGTGTATTTGCCCGTGTCCTTCCTCTCACATTTTGGAATGAAGAGTTTGGCATCTTCTTCTGTGCTGGTGCATTGTGCCTATTTAAAATCAAAAGAAGAGTTGATCTATGGTCTCACTACAACCAAGCTCTCTCTCTCTCTCTCTCTCTCTCTCTCTCTCTCTCTCCTAACCAAATTTTTTTAATCAAATATATTAAAGTTTGAATTTTTGTCAAATTCATAGAGCAATAGAGTTGTGAAAGATCTATAAAGAATCCGAATTTGCCAAATATTCCTGAAAGTTTTTTTAATTCAATCTTAAATTTGGTCTAGAGAGTAACTGAACCTGCTGTCCACAGGGGATCCATTCTTGTTCCAGGTACAGGTGGGAGTTGGAGCTCCAGATATCCCAATGGGAATAGTCAGAGGTTCTCCAGCCTTCACCCGGATCTCCTTGGCTTCAAACAAAGCATCCAGATTGACCTTAGGTGGTTCTGTATAATTAGAGAATAATGTACTAATCAAAGATTGTTTACAATATTCTTTTATATCACTCATCCTCCATTCTAAATTTTTTTTTAGTGAGTGAAATTTATGAGCACATGTGCATGTATCATTTAAAGAATCCCTGATTACAGGTATACAAGTGTTACCTTTGGTAGGCTTGGCAGTGATTGGCTTACAGGGAACACTGGGTTCAGAACTTCCGGCCTCGTTGACAGCCAGGACTCGGAATTCATACTCCTTTCCTTCTGTAACCTTCTCATCCTCAAACTCACAATCCTGTGGAAAAGATTTTGCAATACTTGAACTTGAGACTAACATTGGATAAATCTTTTTTGATACATCAACACATTTCCTTTTTCTGTTGCCTTGTTTCATGCAGCATACTCTATCTTAGTGAAGTGTGAATAATTGTTAAAATAGTGATATCAAGCGAACATGTGACACAGGTATGTACGCTGATATCGGACATATATATACATGGTATATACTGATATCAGAGAATTTTATACGAAGATCACACCTTTACAAGTCCCCTGTTGATTGGAGTCCATCTGTTGGATTTGGGCTCCTTCCTTTCTACAATATAGCACTGGACAGGATTTCCTCCGTCATTCTCTGGAGGTTCCCAGCCAATAACAATGTGATCCCTGTCTTGCTCAATACACTTGGGCATACTGGGTGGGAAAGGCTCATCTGTGGAAGGAAGATAAAACTTACTAGAAATTTCTTTAAACAGTAGCATTTGCTTGTTAAAACCCTATATTTATGCTATATTACAAAGCATAAAAATTTGATAAACGGAGAATACTTTAAAGAATTACCGAATGGATTCTTGGCAGTGACAGGTAAGTCAGTTTCCAGGAAGTCGGATTCTCCGTTGTCGTTGACGGCAGCCACTCTGAAGTGATAGTCACACCCCTCGGTGAGTTTGGGGACTGTAAACTCACTTCCCTTGATGTTATCCTTACATGTAACTGGTTCCCATCTTCCTTTCTGTGTGTCTTTCTTCTCCACTTGGTATCCACTGAAATTTTTTAATTGTTTCAAATACTTCAAAACTACATGTATTTAAAAGAGAAATCATGTTTAGTAATATTAGTGTTGAGATTGAAAATAACAACATGACTTCAAAACTAGACCAACAAGATATCTGTGAGCCAATGCTCACTAGTGATACCCCCGCTCTGATGTGAATACTGTAGACGTACTTTTGTCCGCGTGGTATTAATTTACGCTATGAACGCGGAATTTTTTCCCAGTGTACTTAAAGTGCATTTTGGAATGAAATTTTGAAATTGCATTACATGAATAAGGATAATCGGAAGTTACTATATTATATAACACTTGCATATACGTGTACCCAATGTATATCGTTTTTATCTATGCAAACTGTCAAACAAATTTGTATTGAGAATTCATATAATAAATAATTTAATCTCCTAAAGATTTGAATTTTCTGTAAATTTACTTGCATGAAATTTAAACTTCTCCCAGCTTAAGATAACGGCACGTGTCAGACGACAAATAGCCCCAAGCAGGTCTGTCTTTCAATGACCCAATTAACTACACGCTAAGACCCGTGTTTTTACTGCAATTTTTAGAATCCCTTTGTGCTCTGACTTTTAATTGATTAAACTGATCAACTCATAACTTAAACTACATGTGAACCCATAAATTGACAGTTAACGATTTTAGCCAGCGTCGTAACATCTTGACGGCTAACTAATGACTACCGACCAGTGCACAACCGATAATTACTGTTCACTGTGAACAGTTCTTACAATTTAGGTAAAAAGTTGGACAAATTCTAGGTAATGAAAATCGCTCAGAACTAAATTTAATAATAATTATTCAAATGATTTTTTTTTTCATTCAAAGAATCCGCGTAAATTTTTACCCGCGGATTAAATTGATATTGTGACTCCGCGGAATTATGACCCCGTGGAAAAAAATACGTCTACAGTATGCAAAATAAGCATAGCCGACATTTAACAGGAAGTTGAAGTCCGATTGGTACAAAAATATATCCCACAATATGGCATGCCTAAACAAAGAGTGTGTTAAAATTTCAAACATCTGCAATAAATAGTTGCTGAGAAATCTTTGACTAAAATTTGTTTGAAAATTTTGGCTAAATATAAACAAAGTTGTCATTTAACAGGAAGTTTTTTGGTTTTTTTTTTCATTTAACAGGAAGTTGACGTCTGATTGGTACAAAAATATATCCCACGATATGGCATGCCTAAACAAAGAGTGTGTTAAAAATTTCAAACACCTGCAATAAATAGTTGCAGAGAAATCTTTGACGAAAATTTGTTTAAAAATCTTGGCCAAAAATAAACAAAGTCGTCATTCAACAGGAAGTTGACGTCTGATTGGTACAAAAATATATCCCACGATATGGCATGCCTAAACAAAGAGTGTGTTAAAATTTCAAACATCTGCAATAAATAGTTCCTGAGAAATCTTTGACGAAATTTTTTTTGAAAATTTTTAGCTAAAATTAAACTTCATACTCTGGCCAGTACGAAAGATGTGACAAAATAACGACTAACAGTACAGTCTCCAGAATGGGACTAAGTGACTACACTCTCCAGTATGGGACTAAGTGACTACACTATCCAGTGTGTGACTAAATGATGACTACACTCTCCAGTATGTGACTAAAAAATGACTACACCGAGTTATAAGCCTACCAGTGTCTTCCTCTTCCATGTCACAGTTGGGGCTGGCTCTCCAACAAAGCTGATATCTATGTTGAATGGCTGACCCCTATTGATTCGGATTGGTAGCAATTTGTTTTTGTCCATAATTCTTGGTTTAACTATTCACACATAATAAAAAAACAAAAATTAGAATTTTGTTTTACAAAATGTAGACCCCCAGAAAGTTGCTGATTACACAGAAATCAACACTGTTGTGCAATCTAATCTTGATAAAATCTACATTTTGGTTTGGACATAAAAAAATGGTTCCTTAGGATGTTATTTCATGAAGAAACAATTTATTCTTGATAAATACATCATCCACGTGTAAACTGAATGTAATTACTTGGTGGGATGTAAATGTATCCATATATCAAATAAATTCCAGTGCCTCTACAGTGTAAAAACTTGATCGGATGTAAATGTATCCATATATAAAAAAATTCCAGTGCCTCAACAGTGAATTAATTGTAATATCTCTCTATGGCCTACAGTTGATTTGTGTACAAGTTTGAGGGCTCACCTCTGCAAGCCTTGGTCACTACCGGTGGTGACACAGTGCTGGGCTGGGAGAGACCTGCCCGGTTCTTGGCGAGGACTCGGAACTCGTACCCTTTGCCCTCGGTCAACCCCTCCACTGTTCTTGTGGTCTCACTGCTGTCAACCTCCACACCCTACAATCATCACAAGAATATACAGTTGAACTTCAATATCTCGAACACCAATATATTGAATACAATGGATATGTCGAAGTGATTTGTAAGTCCCAACTACTTATTTTTGAAGTACCGGGTATTTACCCTCGATATCTCGAATACTCGGATATCTCCAAGGTTTTAAACAGTCCCATCTAGTTCGAGTTAACGAAGTTTGATTGTATCGTGCCGTTATGTGTTTCCGACAGTTTATTTTGGTCGCGCGAGTTTTCTCCAAATTGACGTCATTTTCTTAATTACTTACGACACTGGACTTACGGAGTCTCCTTTCGATTTTATAAAGCTGCACTACCCTAGTTATGCTGCTTACAAAGATTAAAATCACACAATTACTGAAGAGACTAACAAAATACTAATTTTTACTATTACTTTAATAAAGGTAATTAAAATTGCTTAAAATCTTAGTTAGAATATAACAATTTTTTAACTCGCTTAACGTTTCGTCAAATATACTTCTGATGCCGTGTTTTCATGCTTAAATTATTACGAGACTTTGTAAAGTTTTTCTTAGAATCGAAGCCGATGAGCGCTATGAATTAAGCTTCGTCTTGAATCAAAACGTAGTGTATATTTATACAAATAATGGTATTGTAGAACGTTTAAGTGATGAAATGTAGTTATGGGGTAAATAACATTACTGAACGATTTAAGTTGAAATAAAAACTTTAAAAACAATTGAAAACATTAATAGATATATTTATAAGGTTATTTCATGTTTATTTTAATTATTATTGAAGAAATTTGCTGATGAATCATATTATCGGAAACACATGACACTGATTTTTAATGGTCAAATGCGGCATCAAGTTTATTTTATATTTAAGAACTGCATACTGACGATTTTTCATTGATTTAGTATCGGCGATTTTCGATGCTAAGTCTGAGGTTAAAAATGATATAGTTTTAAAATTGTTGACTAAAGAGATAGTCATTAGAGACAGCGTTTAGTGTTAGACTATCAGAAACCCATGACGCCAGGATATAGCAGCAAAATGTTTTTTCAAGTTTTCATTTATTTAAATTCTAATAGCTATGTGAAAAGGAAATTTTTGTCATATCTAATAAATAATTAAACATTTCTACATTTTAACAGAATTTGGATGGACATAATCATCATCTGTATAATAAAGGTAGAGTTGTTTGGCTCGAGTCCTACCTTTTCCCATTTGTCTGATCCCTTCTCCTTCTTTTCAATAATGTACTTCTCAATAGGAGCTCCTCCATCGTTCTTTGGAAGTTTCCAAGAGATCTCCACAGAGTCCTTATCATAGTCAACAATCTCCGGTTTCTCAGGGGGATCAGATGGATCTAGCCAACACAAACTTTCCACGTTAAATCATCAAAGAACCAAAATATTTCTTAATCCAATAGCTGTTCTATTGGAAATTTAGTTCAAGTTCATTGCTAAGCTTGAAATTAAACAAAACTTTGCATCATTCTGCTGGCATTGATAACTGATGCTAGTTCTAACTAAACAAACCGAAGACATTCATCTTCCTTAATTCAGTGTGATGAATACAATGTATAGGTGAGCACAAGCTTACCCCAGGGATCTTTGGCAATGATTTCACCATCTGCCAAATCCAGGATACACACACACACTGACTTCACATTTTATTCCAATGCCATGTGCACATCAACTTATAACACACCACAACTCCCTTCCTTTATAGAAGAGCTCTTATTATATTTACTTATTATATCTCTTAGAGAATTACATGTAAAACAAAATATTAATTTTAACATTAATTAAAATTTCTTTTTTTCTTCTTTTTGTGATATCTGACTATAAAGTTTAACTAGAGGTACTGTGAGCAAGCTCACGATTGATACCCCGGCCCTGCTAAGAAAAAAAATCATTCCTCAAGTATTTTCCAATTATGGAAAATGATGGATGCTATCTCATTATATAAACGTCCATGTTCTATCAATTACAACTGCATTATTTTTTAAATTTGTTAATGCTAATATGAGTACACAAACCAATTTCTATTATTTAAATTCCATTTTATTTCAACTTAACTGTTAATGCATGAAGACATTTGCATCCTTATGATTACAAACATGACTGAAATCAAACCATAATCCATATGTCAAGCAGCCATTAAATGTTTTGAATTTTTGGTATCCCGAGCCCGATTTTTATCCGAATTTTTTTCCCCACAAAAATATTTAATACATCAGGGCGGGCCATTTCCAGATAGGCAGGTGGGGATGGTAATCTAACAATTAATGTTATATGACCTGACACGTGCAAGCTTTGTGTCAAATTTTACCTTCTAATCATTTCCATTAATACAAGACATGACACAGACAGGAATAAAGCATTTTAACAAAGACCTTGACCTTGCCTAAATGACCTTGGGTCAAGGTCATGACACACCCTCAGGTCATAAGCAATCTTTGTGTGAAGTAAGAACTTCCAATGTTTCTCCATAAGAAAGATATGGAACGGACATGAATTGCACTTTTCCTGTTACTGACCTTGACCTTGCCCAAATGACCTTAGGTCAAGGTCATGACACACCCTCAGGTCATAAGCAATCTTTGTGTGAAGTAGGAACTTCCAATGTTTCTCCATAAGAAAGATATGGACCGAACACGAATTTTGCAGACAGACGGACGGACGGACGGACAGACGGACGGACAGACAAGGTGATTCCTATATACCCCCTAAACTTCGTTTGCGGGGGGTATAAATATGTATGTTTACATGCTAGTTTGTTTGTTATCACCTTTCAGACGGGTGTATCCCCTTGCGAAAATTATTGACAATAATGAAATTTTCCAGACGTTCGTTTTTCCTAAAAATAATTACCAATTTAGGGGAAATTAGAAATGGACATGCAAAATAGAGTATAAACATTTATTTATGCCACATCTCTTCAATAATTTTGCGCAAATTGTTGTAAGTAAGTACGCTTTATTGACCTGATGTATTAAAATAGAATATGAAAATGTGATGCATGTATGGTTTTTGGTCATTTTTTACTATTTTATGGACTCAAACTTAAATTCATTGTGGTTATTCTATAGAATGACATCTTAGAAAAAAGATTTGGTAAAATAATCTTACTAATAATTTAATAATTAATAATTACTTTTCACGCTATAAGCTCTAAACCAAGTAGACTCTGACTGAAAAATCCGTAAAAAACACATTTTGCTACCGTTTTCCGCTTAGATCTGTCAACAATGTTAGATATCATTCAAACATTAATTAACTGACAATTGATTAAATTCAGAATAGCTTCTGTTTCTAAAGTAAAAACGGTTTTAGTAAAAGGATTTGAAAAATTCGGGGGGGGGGGGGGGGGGGGCTTCAAAACAAAGAAAAGTAAGCATACCCGAGATCCTGGTTAATCAGATAGAAACTTCGTTTTTCATTTTACTTCAACAGAATTGAGTTTCTCAACATTAATCATTTCTATCTCTCATAGAATACATATATTACCGTTCTAATGGCTTATTATTGCCTTTGTTTACAACAGCGATATAGAGCAACATCAATACCGGGTATCTAAAACGCTAAGTAAAAGTCGAACCAATATTGTAAAATCCGTATTATGACGTAGTGCGATACTCGGACTACTTTAAGACAGATAATTGTGACAATTTTTCGACTATTTTAATCTCCTTTAATGAAGAGCTCCGAACAAAGATTAAGGAAAGTATTTTTTAAAAATCATAGATGAATTAGTTAATTTATCTAAAATACTTTAAACCAACTTTTATTTGCGGAGACTTTATTTCACGATTTACTTCCAATAATTAAACAGGTTTGCAACAACTAATGTTTTCGACCAAGCCTTATCCAGACTCATATATTGTTATAACAACCATACAACAAAGACTAATAGTCAAGATGAAAAGGCTCTCGCCTTTTTTTGCTTGCAAATAAAAGTTGGTTTACAGTGATAGAAAAAATTCTGCTCTATAAAGAACTTAAATTGGATCCAAAAACCTTAACCTCATCTAGCATCCAAACCTATCATGCACGGATTAAGAGAGGGGGTCGGGGTGGTCCGGACCCCCCCCCCCCCTGGAAAATGAAAAGGTATTAAATTTACATATAAGCCTCGGATCCCCCCCCCCCTTGCAAAGGTTTCCCCCCCCCCCCCCCCCAAATCACGGATTAGGAATTTCATGATTTTGAGAGTAATTTTTTTTTCTTAAGTATTTTTTTTTTTTTTACAGAGAAGGTATCCTGTTCCCCCCCCCCCCCCACCTCTTCCTTTTGTTTGAGTTATAGGTATACTACGTTCCTTACCCCCCCCCTTTTTTTTTTTTGCTTGTCAAGATTTCTGATGATTAGTGAAGTCTTCCCCCCCCCTCCCCACTTTTAATTCGGACCCCCCTTTAAAAATTTTCTGTCCGCACATGCCTATGGCCCAGATTCAATATTCAAGCCTGTCAAGTGCCTGTCAGTATCATAAGATGTACCATTCATGCTAGTTTGGTGAAGTTAGGACCAGTTAAAACTATGAAATAGTCATCAAAGGCCACCTGCTCCAAAAATATCAACCTGCTCCTAAAACCTTAACCTTATCCATCATCCGAAACCTATGGCTAAGATTCAGCATTCAAGCCAGTAAAGTACATAAGTATCATAAGATGCACCATCCATGCAAGTTTGTTGAAGATAGGACCAGTAGTCACTTAGATATGGCTATCAAAGAGCACCTGCTCCAAAAACCGTAACCTCACTCAGCATCTGAAATTCATGACCCAGATTCAGCATTCAAGTCTGATAGGTCTAGATGCACCATGATCCATGCAAGTTTGGTGAAAGTAGGACAAGTATATGACTTGGATACAAGACCTGTTCCAAAAACTTTAACCAGGTCCAGATGCCGATGCTAAGGGTATAGCATAAGCTCCCCCGACTTTGTCTCAGTGAGATAAAAAATATTCCACTAGGATCATACAATATCTATGTACCTTAAGAAGAAAGTATCCACTCAGTGGCAGGATATTTGGAGGAAAATTAGAAAATTACACATGCAAATTTGCACTGATGGATAGCAATTATTTAATTATAATTTAAATCACCAAGAAACTTTAATTAAGGTATTTGATGTATAATGAAGGGATATTAAACAACATTGAAACATTTTAAACTATTGTTAAAAATGTATAACAATAAAAGTGAAAGGAACAAATTAATGTACGGTAACTGCACAACATATAAGAATTACCGGTAAGGCTCAGCCATTTTGAACTTAAGGTGGCTCACTACACCTTGAAATATTTTCCTAAATCAGCAGAAAATTACTTGATTATGATAGATATCATAATAAATAAGAAGTACTTAAGGTGGCTCACTACACCTTGAAATATTTTCTCAAATCAGCAGAAAATTACTTGATTATGATAGATATCATAATGGATAAGAAGTATTTAAGTCAAATAGGCAAAAAATGTGCAATTTTGGATGAAAAATTACATTTTCGAAAATTTATTTCAGTAAACATGAACAAAAGCTCCAGGCGGATTCGAACTCATGATCTGTGGTTCAGCAGCCCAATACTTTAACCACTGAGCTACGACGATATACAACCCACTCGAACAATATAAACAGTTTAACAAAACATTTAAATCGCCATCTTGTGACGAAGTGTCTTAAAAAGTATAAGTCTGGGTGTAGTGAGGTACCTTAAGTCAAACCGGCGAAAAAATGTGCAATTTTGGGTGAAAAATTACATTTTCAAAAATTTAATTCAGTAAACATTAACAAAAGCTCCAGGCGGATTAGCTACTCAAGATCTGCAGTTCAGAAGCCCATGCAATACTTTGACCACTGATCAAGCTATGACGATATACAACCCAATTGAACAATATAAACAGTTTACTAAAACATTTAAATCGCCATCTTGTGACGTAGTATCATAAAAAGTATAAGTCTGGGTGTAGTGAGGTACCTATCTACTGATGCAGAATTCATGCAAGCATGTTTTGTGAAGTATATTAGGACCTACCGGTAAGTAATATCTTAAAGACTTAAACCCAGCAGAAATCGTTTTTAAACGATGGTTTTTCTACACCTTATGATGACAATGATTATATATTTTGCAATAATTTTCAGTTTCAAGTAGATTAAATAGGTTACTCACCCTGGCCAACTCGTGTAGTCTCATTAGAAGAAATAACAACCTCCACAAGAATTTGAATGCAAAAAGAATTTGTAAAAACAATTTGTCAAACCAATGCTTGTGGGGGCAACCTACAACCAAAACAAAGCATGGCAAAAATTTATAAATTAATTTAATTAAATTTAAAATTTACAATTACTTTGATACCATATATCTGATTATTTCGCAATATAACTTTCACATTTTTTTAATAATCACAGAATGAAATACTGTGTATGCAGAAATCAATTGATATTAGAATCTTTTTAAATCATAAAAAATTACTGGTAGAACAATTCTTTTTTCCCTCCAGATATATGGTATCATCAATTCATTTAATTAATTGTAAACAATGAAGTACACTCATAATCAAGTAATGTTACACATCCAGTTTTCAAACAAATCTTTTAATGTTTTATATCCTCACTGCAAGTTAACTTTCATCTTAGTGCAGTAGTCCATCGTTGGCCCCCCTTTATGTTGCCCTCCTCCTACTCTTTGAGTTACATCATTTGGATGCAGAAGTCCATCGTTGGCCCCCCTTTATGTTGCCCTCCTCCTACTCTTTGAGTTACATCATTTGGATGCAGAAGTCCATCGTTGCTCCCCCCCCCTTTTTTATGTTGCTCTCCACCAATTCTTTTTGTTGCAGTAGTCCATCATTGGCCCCCCTTTATGATTATCCTCCTCCAACTCTTTGTATTGACATCCTTTGGATGCTGTAGTCCATCATTGGCCCCCCTTTATGATTTCCCTCCTCCAGCTCTTTGTGTGGATGCTGTAGAACATTATTTGACCCTGGTCGAGTTTGTCCTCCTCCAACTCATTGTGTAAATATAAGTTGTCCTCCTCCAACTGATTATGTAAATATTAGTTGTCCTCCACCAACTGTTCTTGCTAACATCATCAGTGAGTATCTCCTTACTTAAGGCAGAAATGACTTTCAATGAAATCCTTATTATGTTTTATTCTTCTTTGTTATTAATAAATCCATATTTTTGGAAACGTTAATGATTGACAATTCACCATTACTCTCTTGGCATTAATGCTGTCGTCATCTAAATCAGATGCCTGAATCACTGCCATTGGGAACACTCCCAAAAAGAAGCTGGAATCAGGCTGATGATGATGATGATGATCACCAACCATTTCACATCCAAATTTCAAAAACATTCAATTCAATCGAAATGTCCACCGACACAGGACAGCATTGAATATTTACCGGAAAGTAGAAATTGAAATCAAATATTGAAAAAAAAACATGAAATTAAACAACTCAAGACAAGAATCAGGGAGTGGCAGGGTCCATGGTGGTAAATACCAATACTACTCTACCTAACCTAAATTTAACTTAATTAACCACTACATCATCTCCAAAATGCACAGAGTATTACAAGTAGAACTAGAACTTTTTTTGTCTTCAACAAAAAGTAAGGGCTTTTCGACATCTCCTTTTCCCTTTTTTATTTAAAATGTCAGAAAAATCATATTTTTTAAAATATTTTTTTTAAAAATTCTTCAACGCCTTGGTGTAATCAGTTCTCTAAATAAGAACTATAAGTAATGCACCGCAAAAGAATGATAACTTCAGAACGTTAAAAGTAAATATCCTTTTAATTAATAAAAGAATATTTTCAAAAAATTTTTATAAAAAATTAGTATTTATTTCTCGGACAGAAAGCTTGGTATGCCTAGAGTATTTATGTTCTACAAATTTTTTTAAGCAAAGCAGGATAACTCTTTCTAAATTAATTTTTTAACTTTTAAAAAGTTGTAATATTTATGCCCTTAAAACTCCTATAAGGAGTCAAAAAGTGGCCCCGCGGGCCAAAATTTTCAAATTGCACTTTATACTCCAAACCAAAAACTTAAAAATTGGATGAAAAATAAAAAAAGTTACAGCTAAAGGGCTGTTTTCAGCTTTGACCCCTCTAGATCCCTTATCTTTCAAAATTTTAATCCCCAAACCTTATCCGGTCTGCGTATCAGGTCCCTCATTATTTATATTAAATATGAAAATATTTACTTGAAAACTGTTTGAGAAAACGTGGCACGTGTGAATTCAGTTTAACATTAAAACTCCCATAGACGATTTTTTATCAACTTATAAAACTGGAAGTTCTCAATTGTTTTGAATAAAACTTAAAATATTTGATAATTATGACAGTTTTAACATTTCCCATATCTTACTTTAGAAATTTGGTGGTTATTTCAATTTTTACTTTTTTTATCCCCCTTCCTTCATAGTTTGAAGCCCAATATCTTGAAAATGGTAAGCGATAGAAAGAAGTTGTTGCTTATGATTTTGTTCATCATAGCATGAAATATCTAATTCTAAAATTTCTTAGTTTATATTAAAAAAATAAAATAGATACAAGGATCCTTTTAATATTTTGTATTTTGCATGTGTAAACCAGAAGTATAAAAACCGGAAGTCCAAAAAGGGAGATACGGGAGAAATAAACAATTGCTACAAGAATAAAATATTAAAGTTTTTGTCTTCCATTTTCAAAAAATAGCCGACGAAACTTTGTCGAGAAGAATAATAATAATATAACAAAACGAAAACAATAGGTCTTTTCAATTAAAAATCGAAAAGCCCTTATTCCCAAAACCAAGATGGGAAGGGGGAGGGGGAGGGGGAGGCAGCATTAAATAATTACCGGAAAAGTAGAGATTAAGAATAGTTTAGAACATAATATTAAAACCAAGTCCACAGGGGGTTATTACTACTAGCCCTAACCTAAATTCTATTTCACTAACCAGAGGCCAGTGAATAGAATTCCCTAACCAAAATGGAAGGAAGGTGGGGGAGGGGGGGAGGGGAAGGGGGAAAAGAAACAATATAAAGAAAAACATACTGACCAAAAATAGCTGGAATCCAACGTTGATGAGCGTCGACTTCAACCCATGGCTGCTGCTCCTCTTAGACTACATCCTGACGGCTTCATATTCAAATGCTGCGCAACTGCTACTGCAGTTGCACAGCATCAAATATTTACCGTTAAGTAGAAATTGAGAATAGGTTAGAACATGAAATTTAAACCAAGTGCACAGGGGGTTATTACTAGTAGCCCTAACCTAAATTCTATTTCACTTCCCAGAGGCCTGTGAATAGAATTCCCTAACCAAGATGGGAGGAGGGTGGGGAGGGGGAGGGGGAGGGGAGGGGAGGGGAGGGGAAAAGGAAACAATGTAAAGAAAAACATACTGACCAAAATTGCTGGAATCCAACGTTGAGGATTGCAATGTTGATGAGCGTCGACTTCAACCCATGGCTGCTGCTCTTCTAGGACTTCATCCTGTCGGGTTCGTATTCAGATGATTGCTGGGATCCAACGTTGAGGGTGGCGATGTTGATGAGCGTCGACTTCAACCCATGGCTGCTGCTCCTCTTAGACTACATCCTGACGGCTTCATATTCAAATGCTGCGCAACTGCTACTGCAGTTGCACAGCATCAAATATTTACCGTTAAGTTGAAATTGAGAATAGGTTAGAACATGAAATTTAAACCAAGTGCACAGGGGGTTATTACTAGTAGCCCTAACCTAAATTCTATTTCACTTCCCAGAGGCCCGTGAATAGAATTCCCTAACCAAGATGGGAGGAGGGTGGGGAGGGGGAGGGGGAGGGGAGGGGAGGGGAAAAGGAAACAATGTAAAGAAAAACATACTGACCAAAATTGCTGGGATCCAACGTTGAGGATTGCAATGTTGATGAGCGTCGACTTCAACCCATGGCTGCTGCTCTTCTAGGACTTCATCCTGTCGGGTCCGTATTCAGATGATTGCTGGGATCCAACGTTGAGGGTGGCGATGTTGATGAGCGTCGACTTCAACCCATGGCTGCTGCTCCTCTTAGACTACATCCTGACGGCTTCATATTCAAATGCTGCGCAACTGCTACTGCAGTTGCACAGCATCAAATATTTACCGTTAAGTAGAAATTGAGAATAGGTTAGAACATGAAATTTAAACCAAGTGCACAGGGGGTTATTACTAGTAGCCCTAACCTAAATTCTATTTCACTTCCCAGAGGCCCGTGAATAGAATTCCCTAACCAAGATGGGGGGAGGAGGGTGGGGAGGGGGAGGGGGAGGGGAGGGGAGGGGAAAAGGAGACAATGTAAAGAAAAACATACTGACCAAAATTGCTGGAATCCAACGTTGAGGATTGCAATGTTGATGAGCGTCGACTTCAACCCATGGCTGCTGCTCTTCTAGGACTTCATCCTGTCGGGTCCGTATTCAGATGATTGCTGGGATCCAACGTTGAGGGTGGCGATGTTGATGAGCGTCGACTTCAACCCATGGCTGCTGCTCCTCTTAGACTACATCCTGACGGCTTCATATTCAAATGCTGCGCAACTGCTACTGCAGTTGCACAGCATCAAATATTTACCGTTAAGTAGAAATTGAGAATAGGTTAGAACATGAAATTTAAACCAAGTGCACAGGGGGTTATTACTAGTAGCCCTAACCTAAATTCTATTTCACTTCCCAGAGGCCCGTGAATAGAATTCCCTAACCAAGATGGGGGGAGGAGGGTGGGGAGGGGGAGGGGGAGGGGAGGGGAGGGGAAAAGGAGACAATGTAAAGAAAAACATACTGACCAAAATCGCTGCGATCCAACGTTGAGGATTGCAATGTTGATGAGCGTCGACTTCAACCCATGGCTGCTGCTCTTCTAGGACTTCATCCTGTCGGGTCCGTATTCAGATGATTGCTGGGATCCAACGTTGAGGGTGGCGATGTTGATGAGCGTCGACTTCAACCCATGGCTGCTGCTCCTCTTAGACTACATCCTGACGGCTTCATATTCAAATGCTGCGCAACTGCTACTGCAGTTGCACAGCATCAAATATTTACCGTTAAGTAGAAATTGAGAATAGGTTAGAACATGAAATTTAAACCAAGTGCACAGGGGGTTATTACTAGTAGCCCTAACCTAAATTCTATTTCACTTCCCAGAGGCCCGTGAATAGAATTCCCTAACCAAGATGGGGGGAGGAGGGTGGGGAGGGGAGGGGAGGGGAAAAGGAGACAATGTAAAGAAAAACATACTGACCAAAATCGCTGGGATCCAACGTTGAGGATTGCAATGTTGATGAGCGTCGACTTCAACCCATGGCTGCTGCTCTTCTAGGACTTCATCCTGTCGGGTCCGTATTCAGATGATTGCTGGGATCCAACGTTGAGGGTGGCGATGTTGATGAGCGTCGACTTCAACCCATGGCTGCTGCTCCTCTTAGACTACATCCTGACGGCTTCATATTCAAATGCTGCGCAACTGCTACTGCAGTTGCACAGCATCAAATATTTACCGTTAAGTAGAAATTGAGAATAGGTTAGAACATGAAATTTAAACCAAGTGCACAGGGGGTTATTACTAGTAGCCCTAACCTAAATTCTATTTCACTTCCCAGAGGCCCGTGAATAGAATTCCCTAACCAAGATGGGGGGAGGAGGGTGGGGAGGGGGAGGGGAGGGGAGGGGAAAAGGAGACAATGTAAAGAAAAACATACTGACCAAAATCGCTGCGATACAACGTTGAGGATTGCAATGTTGATGAGCGTCGACTTCAACCCATGGCTGCTGCTCTTCTAGGACTTCATCCTGTCGGGTCCGTATTCAGATGATTGCTGGGATCCAACGTTGAGGGTGGCGATGTTGATGAGCGTCGACTTCAACCCATGGCTGCTGCTCCTCTTAGACTACATCCTGACGGCTTCATATTCAAATGCTGCGCAACTGCTACTGCAGTTGCACAGCATCAAATATTTACCGTTAAGTAGAAATTGAGAATAGGTTAGAACATGAAATTTAAACCAAGTGCACAGGGGGTTATTACTAGTAGCCCTAACCTAAATTCTATTTCACTTCCCAGAGGCCCGTGAATAGAATTCCCTAACCAAGATGGGGGGAGGAGGGTGGGGAGGGGGAGGGGGAGGGGAGGGGAGGGGAAAAGGAGACAATGTAAAGAAAAACATACTGACCAAAATTTCTGGAATCCAACGTTGAGGATTGCAATGTTGATGAGCGTCGACTTCAACCCATGGCTGCTGCTCTTCTAGGACTTCATCCTGTCGGGTCCGTATTCAGATGATTGCTGGGATCCAACGTTGAGGGTGGCGATGTTGATGAGCGTCGACTTCAACCCATGGCTGCTGCTCCTCTTAGACTACATCCTGACGGCTTCATATTCAAATGCTGCGCAACTGCTACTGCAGTTGCACAGCATCAAATATTTACCGTTAAGTAGAAATTGAGAATAGGTTAGAACATGAAATTTAAACCAAGTGCACAGGGGGTTATTACTAGTAGCCCTAACCTAAATTCTATTTCACTTCCCAGAGGTCCGTGAATAGAATTCCCTAACCAAGATGGGAGGAGGGTGGGGAGGGAGAGGGGGGGGGGGGAAGGGGAGGGGAAAAGGAAACAATGTAAAGAAAAACATACTGACCAAAATTGCTGGAATCCAGCGTTGAGGATGGCAATGTTAATGAGCGTCGACTTCAACCCATGGCTGCTGCTCTTCTAGGACTAATATAAAGAAAAAGATGCTGACCAAAAATAGCTGGAATCCAATGTTGTGTATAGCGATGAGATGATAATTTTGATCGGGGCGTTATCAAATCTATCATAAAGCCCTTCGGGCTTTATTGGATTTGATCACGCCCCGACCGAAATTATTACATAATAAATACTCAAAGAATGATTCCTTATTCCTAAAATATCTCAACAGTTCAGGAAATTAATAGAAGTCCATAAACTCAAAGCAAAACCCGCATATAACATTAGATTATGTTGTTGCTAAAATGGTTTAGTGGTTTTAGCACTTTTTTTTTTTTTGGACCAAATGATGTGCACGCCATGGCGTGCTGGCGTATAGGCAGCTACGACCCTGCAATTTATTCAAAGAAGCAATATTTTAACCATGAAATTATAAATGAAAACATTTGAATTGCAATACAATATCTTTTCAATAAGTAGAATTTAGGTCATTTTTGCCCCATAATACTCGTATATTCATTTCACCATGAATCGGACACAAATTAACCATGCATCGGACAGTTTTCAATGCATGATTTTTTCTAATAATTAACGTTAGGTGCTCATTCCTTGTGATATACTTTAAATGTATAATAAAATAAAAATATAAAAAATAATTGATACAAACATTTTTCCCAGACCACCTAAAATTCGAGTTTGATGGGTACTGCCTTTTTAAACCAAAATTCATGTAGGTGCTGGCACGATAAAGAACTCCTCATGATAAATATGCACTAGTCTAAATTCCTGAGTGTAGATTCGAGGATTTGGATTAAAAGAAATCTGAATATCAATTGAATAAATTTTTTTTCTGAACCTCTGTATTTTCGCATTAAAACTAGAAAATGGTTGGGTTTTTTTTAAAATCTCTACTGTATAGCTGTCCGATGCTTGGTAAATATTGTCTGATCCATGGTGAAATAGTTCAACACTTCATTAATTTTCTTTATTTTCTACGTTCTTAACAATATCACTTATTTTTCTCCAATAATTAATCAAGGGAAAAACCTGTAACTTTTAAAGCAAGTTTTATTTATATTTGGCCTATAATTGATGCGTGCTCAAAGAGAAAAATCCAAGGGTGCCGATCTATGGCGAAATCACCCTACTATTATAGATACTGTTTATTATCTGAATTTCAATTAAAATCTTGTTCACCCCCCCCCCTCCTTTGGCGAACCCAGAGACATAAATAACATTTATTTATTATTGTTATTTATGTCTCTGGCGGACCTTATCGAATTCGCTGCCCCAATATGAAATACTCTCCGACGCCCCTGAATACGGTCTTTCGACACTAATATCATACAAAACCGATATTTTAAAGGGGGGTGGGGGGGGGGCAAATTTAACATTGTTAAAGTGCTTCTCATTAATTGAAATCAAATTTAAAACTAACATATATTAATAATATTAAAGAAAGTATTAGTTTACATTAATGCATACCTGATTCGATGTACAAAGTTTCAGGACAATGAAGACTTTCTTTGGCGGGAACTTCTGCGACTTTGCAATTTGTCACCTACACCCTCTGTGATCAACGATTCAAAATACTGGTCACGTGGTCGGTGAAATTGACTGTGAGTTGAGTTAATATCAGTGATTCAATGACAATGAAGTTCATGCGCGGATCCAGAAAATTTTTCCAGGGGGGGGGGGGTCCGAAGGGTAATTGTGTTTTCCAGGGGGGGTCCGAGTCATATTTGCGATAATTTTACTATGTAAATTTAATAAATCTTCATTTTCCAGAGGGGTCGGGACCCCCCCCGACCCCCCTCTAGATCCGCGCATGAAGTTAATGAACTGTGATTAACATACCTGTATTACATGTATAACACCGGATCCTTACCGTTATCATCTTTTCCTAAAAAAAAAAATCTATCAGGTTTTTTCATCTTTTAGTAGGAGACAACGTAATTCCGTGGTTCCGTACAGACTGATAAGAGACTTTTAGAAAAGAACTCTGTCTCCTTATATAGGCCTAATGAGAAGAGCAAGACTTGATAAAGCGCTGTTAGAAAAAGAATCCGTGACGGATGGACAAAGACAACGTTCTGCAAGCCGCAATTTATACAGTTGCTAGCATCTTTATTATTCTATGTAGTCGGGATCGTCTTCCTCCATTTTGACCTTTGGATTCAGCAGCGTTCCTAAAAAAGGTGATGCATAAACATGATAAAATAGTTGTTTAACTTGTTTAAATATATTTTCATGGATATTAATTTTTTAACAAAATAAAATATCGTATTGATATACAACTGTACCATGTCGTTTACAAATTTGTGGAGGTTTAACCTAAGCATTTCTGTTTCAACACTGTTCAATGTGGTTCAAACACATTGTCAATAAATCCCTCTTTTGGGAACTATTTGTACACATTGTACATTTCATTCATTTATCAGATGATTGGAAACCACAAGGCTATATTGGAGCATTGACCGGATATAGATTTGGTCTATTGGGTTGCCTTTATTCAGACAAACGAGGGTGGTTGCAGGATACAAAAAATTGCTGCCTTTTTGGGGTGGGGCAAGAAATACAGATATGAACTGTTTGTGTTTTAGCTCAACTGCATGAGCTTTTCTGATCAAGCGTCTGTTGTCTGTTGTCGTTGTAGTCATTCTCCTCAACTCTTCACATTTTCATCTTCTTCTCCAGAACTACTGGGCCAATATTAGCTGCAGGTCTGTAGCTCCTGGTCTGAAAAAATTCGAATGGACGACCTGGGAGCTACAGTGCCTCCCATAGTAAAAACTTGCGATTTACCGCGCACAAAAAACGGCGCTAGTTTTGGACTGATTAACCTTATTTCACACAAATTCTGTGCGAAGATCATTTAAGGGTTGAGGAATGTGACGGTCAGACCGGTTTGAATACCGGCGCCAGATAGCTCAGTTGGTAGAGCGCCTGACTAGAGATTCAGGGGGCCTGGGTTCGAATCCCGGTCTGGTCCGTCATTATTTCTCCCATCCTGTTACACTGTTACAAAATCATGATCCCCGGGGGTAGGGTGGGGCCACAATTGGGGGGGGGGGATGTCAAATTTTTACATAGGAATATATAGGGAAAAATCTTTAAAAAGCATCTTCTAAAACACAAATTGTCTAGAAAAGCTCCAATTTTAGTCAATTCAGATAGTGTAGATTAAAATTTGTCAAAATCATATTCTTCAGTAGTAGGGTTGGGCCACATTGGGGGGGGATTCCAATTTTACAAAGGAAAACATTTAAATTATTCACAAAAACTCAAATGTTATTATAATTAAATGGTTTTACTTATATGCAAACATTTTGACATATTGTTTATTCTTTAAAATTGTTTAGACTCTTGCCTCTGGACAATTCTAAGACCTTACAAGGGGTTCAAAATTTGATGTAGGTTTATAATCCATATATAAATAGTTGTTTAAGTCTCATCATCTTCTTGAGAACTGCAATGCTCAATATGTGATATGACTGTAAAACCATCCTGTTACAAAGGGGCTCAATGATAAACATAAGAATTTATTATACGTTCATGTTAAATACTGAAATCTGATTGGTTTAGACGCAGTTGACAATCCGTTCTCTTACCCTCAGCGTTAGCAACACGCTTGGCAACGGGCCGACAGAACGAATTGTTACATGCGCGTAAACTATGCCGTTCGCCGTTTAATTCACGTCATTTCTATATAAAAGCAGTAAAATTTTCAAAAGAAGACATTCAGTATAATAAAATAAATAGTGCCTGTTTGGGAGGGTAACAGTTGAAATTGACACCCCTCGAAAACCATTGTCAACCTCCGCTTCGCGTCGGTTGACAATGGTTTTCGAGGGGTGTCAATTTCAACCGTTACCCTCCCAAACAGGCACTATTTATATAATGCAGGGGAATTTTTTTTTTTAATACAGGATCTATTATATGACATTGTTCAGATATTTTGTATATGACTCCATAAAGCTGATTTTATTATGTCTATTGTTGCTCAGGTGAGCGATGTGGCCCATGGGCCTCTTGTTTCTTGATGGAGTACTTTGTAAAGTTTGGAATTGGGGTTCGGTGACTCTGCATTCATGTAGGAGTCTACCGGCTGCACTTCACTTGGCCTGGGTCGCAGAATCTTCATCTCACTGCTTCTATGCTCAGCATCGCTAACTGTGAATATTCCATTCTTCTGCTGCTGTACAATGTCATGAAACTCTTCTTTACTCAGCCTTCTTGTAGGACATAGACACTGGACTGGGCTGGTGGTCCCTGTACTTTTCTGGCCCTTGTTGTGAGGAATGCTTCCTTTTTTGTACTGATGTCAATGCAGCCACTTTGGTCCTTTCTTTGGCATGATTTATATTGAACTGTACACTTGTAGACTTTTTCTAAGAATATGATGTTGTGTGTGGTGCAAATTTTTAAGTATTGTAAACTTTCATGCTGTTTATTTATTTTAGAGCTGCCATGTCTTCTAAGAGGAACCCCATCTTGGATGACTGATGGAAAAGCCTCATCACCCCCCATTGCTTAAGAACCTCTTATCTTAATCACTAGCCATTAATCAGTGACCACCGTTATCAAAGCTCCAAGGTACATGTACATTATTGAAGACTCTTCTGGTACCATTTTTTCCAGTCTCTGTCTTTGTCTTTTAATTATAATTAACAACTTTTTGCTAATTAATTCTAATATTTAAGTGAACTTCCTGTTTCTTAGTTAATTAATGTCTTTTAATTAGAGTTGAATTTTGTTTTAAAGCACATACACATAAACTCTAACATTTCAGGTTTCATTTCATTCCAAGTTTTTTTTCTCAACAAATCACTGGTTAAATTTTATTGAATTTTGAAATCATGTACTGTAGATGAATTTTAACAGAAATTTACTCCAGAATTCAGCAATCACCTACTTTTTAATCCCTTAGGGTCAAAATTAGATTTTCATACACTAGCATATAGGAGATATATATAACTACTAGACATTTTTGGCAAATTTCATTAAATTTCATGAACTTTTAATTGTCTTAAAGGTCTTACGCAAGGAAATAGCCAATCAAACTGAACTTAGTCAATTGTAGTTCCATATATATATAGAGACAATTTTTTTTCTCTCTTCCTTTTTTGGCACCTTATTTTAGGCCTATAGTATTGATTTTGGACTCAGTGGCTAGGAGAATTATTACTTTAGTGGAATTGTCACACTAATTTCAATGGAACTATTTTTTAGATACGCATGATGCAACTTCCTGGATGGTGCTGAGTCTGTTTGTCAACATGTGAAACCCACGTGTATTTAGGGGTAGGTGTGCATGTTTACTATCAATTATATCTCTTAGAAGCCGCATAAGGTGTTATTTTTCTGATCTAAAATTTTTCTTGAAGCGTTTAACTATAATTTGTCTTTCATGATTTATATGCTGAGAGTATAGTTAATCAATTAACTTAATTAAAGCTATATCGTAACATATAGTGAAATTAATTCCTTGTGTGAGACCTTAAGTCATTTGTATACATGTATTGATGTAAATCAAATTGTACCAGGTAATTTTTTTCTTACAGATCCTAATGCCATTATATGATCATTCATCATAACTGCCTAAACAGCTTCTAGAGATCCATTAAAGTTGTTTTCAACCAGAAAGAAATTCTTTGTTGATAGTATTTTCGGAAAAACAATACCAGTAAGTTGTTTTTCAATATAGATTCTATCCTAATGATAGCTAGGTAACAGGAAATGTTGGTGTTTTTTTAATATTGCAAAGAAATTGTGATGAATTTTACATTTATTTATAAATGATAATTTAAAGGGGCATGGTCACGATTTTAGTCAAAAATTATTTTTCTGATTTTAATGTTTACAAAGCTTAAGTAAGGCAATTTTAATAGGCAACCAAAATTTGAGTGTCATTCGTTGAGTTATAAGCAAGTTACAGAGCTTACAATTCTTTGCTATGTAAACAAAGCTTTTGTTTACATTTTTAATGTTGAAGTGAAAATTCCAGTTTTCGACCTAAAATGAATGTGTTAAACGTTAGGAACTGTTTATTTATGCTTAAAATGAATAAGAAGATAGACAAATCAGCTTGAAAAAGACTTTTTACGGGTATATTGAACCTATGTAAACAAAAACAGGGCACGAGCCTTGTTTACATGACAAAGAATTGTGAGCCCTGTATCTTGCTTATAACTCTACGACTGACTCTCAAATTTCATTTGATCATCAGAAATGCATTCCTAAAGCATTGTAAATAATAAAAACAGAAAAATAAAATTTGCCCAAAATCGTGACCATGCCCCTTTAAGAGATTGACCTGTCATAGTAACAATATCAAACTATTCATTTAAGGTGTGATGCTAATGTTCTAACTTTTATGAAATTACAAGCTATAAACCCATTTATTTGTCCTCAAACCTTTCCATAATTCTTTTTTATTAAAGCCCCACTCTGCTGGCTCCTTATAGTGATCATGGTCAAAGGATTAACAGTGACTTTGATTACAGTCCCTGAAACGTTCTACTTTCCCATGTGAACGGTGAGTGCACGCTGAGCAATCGGTGAGGGAATGGTGAGTGCTCGCTGAACGGAATTTGGTGAGCACTTATGAACGGTGAACGCAGAGTGGAAACAGAGTGCAAACATGAGCACAAAATGAACGGTGAGTGATATGTAAACACAAGATGAAAGATTCATTCGGAGTGCCTTGTGAGTTATCCTTACATTGTGTAACTGTTTCATCATTTATCAGGAAAAAATAACAAATAAACTACATGTATGTATTGTTATCAGCCTAAATATAATATATTCTGACTGAACGATAAGTGAACGCTGAATGAAGGGTGAGTGCAAGGTATACGCTTTGTGAACACACAGTGAGCTTTTTGGTGGCCCCACCCCGGGGGTAGGGTGGGGCCACCATGGGGGGATGAATTTTTACATAGGAATATAAAGAAAAAAAACTTTAAAAATCTTCTTCTCAAAAACTATTAGGCCAGAAAAGCTCAAATTGGAGTGGAAGCATCCTCAGATAGGGTAGATTCAAGTTTGTTTAAATCATGGTCCCTGGGGGTTGGGTGGGGCCACCATGGGGGGATGAATTTTTACATAGGAATATATAGAGAAAATATTTAAAAATCTTCTTCTCAAAAACTATTAGACCAGAAAAGCTCAAATTGGAGTGGAAGCATCCTCAGATAGTGTAGATTCAAGTTTGATTAAATCATGGTCCCCGGGGGTAGGGTGGGGCCACAATGGAGGATGAATTTTTACATAGGTATATATAGAGAAAATCTTTAAAAAACTTCTTCTCAAAAACTATTAGGCCGGAAAAGCTCCAATTTGAGCGGAAGCATCCTCAGTCTATGGTATAGATTCAAGTTTGTTTAAATAATGGTCCTTGGGGGTTAGGGTGGGGCCACTATGGAGGGATGAATTTTTACATAAGAATATATAGAGAAAATCTTTAAAAATCTTGTCCATAAAAACTATTAGGCCAGAAAAGATCAAACTTTTGTGGAGGCATCCTCAGATAGTGTAGATTCAAGTTTGTTTACATCATGGTCCCCGGGGGTAGGGTGGGGCCACAATGGGGGATGAATTTTACATAGGAATATATAGAGAAAATCTTTAAAAATATTCTGGGAAAGTTTTCAGTCCAAAAAGTAGTAACTTGTGTAAAAGCACGGGTTGTGCAGATTAAAGTTTGATCAAACCATGATTCCCTAGAGAAAAGTGGGGCCACAAAGTGGGGGGGGGGGGGGGGGGTTATATAGGAATAGAGAAAAATCTTCTTACAGGTACAACAACAAAAGGGGCTATGTATTTACCATAAAAATATGTGGATAAAAATTGGCAGATGTTTTAAATTTTTTGAGCATGATCTACTGTACTTAGTTGTCAAGATATTTTGATTTTGATACTGTAATGCTAATTTGATCAGAGTTAAGGCTATTGTTGCTCAGGTGAGCGATGTGGCCCCTGGGCCTCTTGTTGTGAATGGTGAGTGCGAACGGAGTGGAGCGGAGAGCACGGTGAACGCACAGAAAAATGGGAAAGTAGAATCTTTCAGGAACCGTAAGGTCAAATGTGAATGTCATAGCAGAATCATATGACTCCAGAATTGTCTGGAGCATATCTTCTCTTCTTTTCACATAAAGAGAACTTTTAGGTTAATGGTGTGCAGTGACCTTGAACCAAATCAATGTGAAGGTCATAACAGATCTCTTTATAATCAGTTTTAGACCGTAGATTATTTCCCATTTGCTTAATCTTGCTCAGATTGAACAAAAAATGCCTGCATGTACAGTAAGGGGTAATGAGATTGAATTAAAAGTTCTATGCTAGCTGGAAAATTTCTTTAGTAAGTTACCGTGGAATCATCATTGTTCGTGGGGGGACCAATGTTCGTGGCTTTCTTGGGTAACCCTTGCCCATGAATTTACATCTCCATGAACGTATATATGCAAGCATATGTTTAATATTTATTTATAAAATAGAACTTGCTACCAACAAAATTACATCCCCACGAACCAAGAAAATTTTCATTGATTTTGGCTATACCCACAAACATTGACCCCTACAAATAAAAATGATTCCACAGTATAGGTCAAGTTTCAAGCAAATTTCTCTGAAATGCTTTTCATCCTATTGTCCATTATTTGAGCAGGGCCCTTTTGGATGATCACCATCTCAATAATGTCTAGTGAAAGCTGAACCCGCTCATAAATAGGCATCGTCATTCAAGTATAAAAACCCTTCGATTTCATTACACCCGATTGCACACCTGAAACTCGTGGCCGACATGTAGTATTCCTTTCGTGGTCTTTCTTTTATGCATTTATTTAATATTTTATGTGCATTGTCTGTTACTAAATGGTGCATTGACCTGTTAACTAGTATTTGATGTTAGTATTCTCCTAGCTTAAAGAATTGTTTAAAATTTGGTAATTTCATCGCTACCGAATAACAAGGCGAGGCAAGATATACGTCATCCACACAGGTGAGACCACTACAGCAAAATACTTAGAACTGTTAAGAGATCTGTGCCTTATATATCTGTTGTAGGGATAGCGGTGATGAAAGAGAAATATGGCGGACAGTGTCTATTTACAAGCGGTGTTCAGCTTTAATATACAGCTCAATTGAGAAATTCTAAATTTTATATCTGAACCATATTCATTGATGGTTTGAAAAATATATTTCAGGTTGCAGTGTTTTGTATTACATCTCCTAATATCCACAGCCTAGTAGGATCAACAGTAAAAGGAATGGTGAATGAACAAGCCAGTGCGGAACTCCCTTTCATCTCAAAATTCTGGGAAAAGTGGTTCAAGCGCACAGAAGATCATTAGGTGTCGAACAAAGTACATGAAATTTACCAATCTGCATACAGGGTCATTAATCCACAGGAACAGCTCTCCTAAAGGTGCATCTTGACATCGTGTCATTAATTCCTACTCGTGTGCAGTACTCTTGATGTTGGAATTCCCAGCAGACATTGACTTGATCAACCATTCTATGCCTTAAATATTTCTACGGAATCTGTGGCGACGCTTTACTTTGGATAAAAATCTTACCTCAACAACAGATATCAAACACATGCACATGTAGTTGCAATTATCTCACCTGTGTCATCTGATTATCAGCTAATATTTTGAGTTCCACAAGGGCCTGTCTTAGCTCCTAAATTCTGCCGCATGTTCCCGAAAACCATTAGCAATGGCCCCCTATCAAGACTTCAGAGAACACAGAATACTGCAGCTAGAGTAATAATGAGGACTATGAAGCAGGATCTTAATGCACCAACCCTGATTTCTCTGCACTGGTTGCCAGTGGAGTTCCAGTCCCAGTATAACATTATTATATCTGTATTCAAAGCACTCTATAGAATGTCTCCATTTTATATTCAAGGCTTTGTAAATTTTTATATCCCAGCGAGATCATTGCACTCTGAGAATTCCATGTGTTTAGTTCAATCTCATGCTCAAACCAAAGGGCAGTTTCAAGAAGTATCTAAAGACTCACTTTTTTAGGATGACCTTTTTTTGCCGTTGACAAAATTAAGGTTTTTTTCTTCTGGACTGTATTTATTTGACTCTTATTTCTTCATTAAGCCACTAGAAGACTTAAAATATTCAGAACTTGTACTATTACTATTTTTTACTATCTATAGATTAATCTTTTATTCTTAGGTCATTTTTTTGTTTATTTGTACTTGCATTTTAATGTTAAAGCACTTATAGAATAATTTTCATTATATTTAGTGATGTGCAAATTTCATACAATGTAATAATGATTTTAAAAAATACCAGTTGCCATATCTTATATTACAGTCAACAATTTCATCATATTTTGCCTTTTTATTTATGGTAGAAAAAAGCAATATGATATGTTTGATACGTGTAAAATAAATTTTAACTGACTTATTAAAGGAATGTTTTTAATTTTTGCCCAGATTTATTCGATATATATAGAATATCACACTGTTGTTTTGATCTCGGCCCTGGTATCATCCCGAGCGGTTGGTATCGGCCCAAACCCGAAGGGCGCGGGCCGATACCATCCGAGGGCTGATACCAGGGCCGAGATCAAAACAACAGTGTGATGTTGTTTATATCATATATCTAAAATCAAAGACTTTTATTCAAATTCAAATTCCAAATAAGGAATTATTATTTATCAAGATCATGAAGAAGCTATAAATTTTTTTCGGATTTACAGAACTCGTTCGTTTTTATTCCTTTTTATATGTGTTAAGAACTGTCAGAGTTGTCGGACTTTGTTGACAAACCATCGTCGTTTGAAATACAGTAGAAGGGAGTCTGTCGTCTGAGATGAAGCACTATCTTCTAGAACTCAAAATTTTCGAGAGAGAAACTTCCATCCTACGCAACTTCGTAATGAGTCAAATTCTTTCACTGGGATTATGTAAGTTTCCTGTCAGATTCCATTATATAAAATATTTAGACGTGTAAGGTGATGCTTTGTATTATTTATTTGATATTCTATCGTTATTTCACAAACTAGTCTTAAATTAAAGCAGATATATTTGGGAATTAGCGATTTTAAATTTGAGGGCAATACACCCCCTTGACGATGGGCTGAGACAGAGAAATCTCAGCCCCGAGGGCGATACAGCCCTAACTTTTAGTTGCTGTTTCACCTAGTCCAAAACATGTGTATCAGGGCTGATACACTACTAGGTATATGATATATGCCATTTCCACATTTGGCAATGCTCCCAAGGAAGAACTCCATCTGACTACAACAAACAAACACAGAACATCATTTATCTAAACTCTGGTTTTCTAAGATTAAGTTTCGTTCTATCCTTCTCTATATCCTCCCTAATTTAAATGTTGATTAATATTAAATAAAGTGTGCTATTGTTCTAAATCCACAACCGTCGTGTAGGTTACCTCCCCTACTTAGGTACATATCACGCTTTGGCGCCATTTTTGAATTCTTATTTTTCAATTTTCAGCAATAAATAAAAATATTTACACGTGTAAGGTGATGCTTTGTATTATTTATTTGATATTCTATCGTTATTTCACAAACTAGTCTTAAATTAAAGCAGATATATTTGGGAATTAGCGATTTTAAATTTGAGGGCAATACACCCCCTTGACGATGGGCTGAGACAGAGAAATCTCAGCCCCGAGGGCGATACAGCCCTAGCTTTTAGTTGCTGTTTCACCTAGTCCAAAACATGTGTATCGGGGCTGATACACTACTAGGTATATGATATATGCCATTTCCACATTTGGCAATGCTCCCAAGGAAGAACTCCATCTGACTACAACAAACAAACACAGAACATCATTTTAATTTAATTCTTGCTTATTTATTACTGTTTATGTAACATATTCCATAGTAGTTATAAGCACAGTCTGTGTAAACCTGTTAAATGAAATCAAATTCTTTGCAATTTATATTAAGAAGTCATGTTAGGCCACACCAATATAATTTCTTGTTTGTCTGACCAGCACGATTGTATTTATACAAATAAATATTATAATTTCCCGCATCCAGGACATTCTGCACTGTTTTCTGTTCTAAATCTGCTTTATTTTTTGTATTTTAAATCATTTTTACTCATAAATCAGAAGAAAAAATTATAAATGCCTGCACAAATTTATCTATGTACTGCCCAATGTTGCCTAAAAAAAAAAATTATTATGCAATCGCACACCTGCTTAAACCTTTTTTTTTACTAGATGTCCACACCAGGAACAAGAAATTACTGGGTATATTGGTGTGGCCTTAGTAATACGTATGTAGGAAACTTTCAATATTAGTTATAAATCTAAAGTCAAAAGTTATAATGCATCAAAAAATATTTTCCATTCAACTTTGTTAAAATGATCACACACTACTGATTTATAACTCATCAATATTATAATGGTTTGCTAAAAAAAACACAGCAATACAGCCCATCAGTATAAAAATCATATGTTTCACATTTTCTAGTGTTGTCTGTATCTACATTTAAAAGATCAAATTATAGTAGTTCATGCATGTAAAATAAGCAAGGTGATTATAAAATATGATGAAATACAAAGGAGGACTTCAAATTAACTTTAATACAGTTTTGTTTGTAAAATAGATGTGATACGTGCATGAAAAGAAGCTATATATACAGAACTTCTTGCCTGATTTCACACATGTAATTTTCTCATTAGGGTTTTTATAAAATTATTTTGAAGAAAAAGGCAAAACAAGATATCTTTGAGCCAATGCTCACTGGTAATACCCCTGCTCTGATGTGAATATGCAAAATAAGCAAAGTCAACATTTAACAGGAAGTTGGCATCCGATTGGTACGAAAATATATCCCATGATATGGCATGCATAAACAAATAGTGTATTAAAATTTCAAGCATTTGCGATAAATAGTTGCTGAGAAAAATGCGACAGAAATTTTTGTTACGTACAGACAGACAGACAGACACAAGGGTAAAATACCGCGTAATATACCCCCTTCTCCTTCGGAGCGGGGGTATAATTAGGGTTTGCAGATAAATAGTACAAATGATCAGCATACTAAACGAAATTCTCCCAAACACTGCTATTAAACATGTTTTAGATACCTTACATACAGTCCTTCACATTGAACTCAATACATGCAAGTATAAGCATGCCATCATAAAAAAATTATACACAGCATAAATAATGCATTAAGTTTATACATATTGTAAATGACATGTACTGGTACATGTATAAATTCACACTTAAAAAAAGAAATAATGCAGACCAATTGTATAGGGTTACAATCTACAGAGTATATAGCAATACAATTACCTACTTGAATATGTAAAAAAACAAACAAACATTGCTTTCTATAACTGACTGAATGCATATATATGGACACATCATATCAGAATAAGTATACACTGTCAGGAGTTGAAAATTTCAACAAAATTTAACAAAAAACTTTGACCAAATATTGCTGATCAAAGTATACATTTACATCCACTTTTAAACCTTCTACTTAAGTTTGTTAATGCTAGATAATTAACTTATCAATGTCTTTAAGAAAATATCAAAATATTGCCTTTTACACTCTAATAATAATTGAATAGTCTATAAACCCAGTAAGGTATGTATTATACATCTTTAACAATCAAATGGACAATGAACTTTTTTAGGAAACAACATGATAATCTAAGTTTGATGAACAACATTCATACTAATTCTTAATACATTGTATTATCTAAACACATGTGAAACTGCAGACATGACAGGTCTATTCTAAATTGCTAAGGAAGATTCCTTAAATGTCAAGGAACACCTGATTAGCTAACCAAGTAGCCCACCCGAGTTGGATCCCTGTGATCGACAGCGGCTGTATGTGAAAGGGTATGATAGTCACCCACTTGAACGTGTGGGTTTTCTTCAAGGTTTCAATCTTCCTCCAGCATCAATGACGCCCTCGTGCTAACAACCCTGCCAACAAAAATTATTGATATAAATTGTTATAACTTGTTAACAAATTGTTGTAAAATAAATGAAGTTTAGTTCATTTCACCTGATTGGCTCTTCATTCATCTAAAATGACTCCAATATATACTGTGTTTCGTCATCTGTTTCCAATGCAGAGAATGGAACAGGATCTTTGTTCTGAAATATTAGTTCTCTGATTAATTCTATGGAAATCCTCCCGTTTTTATTTTTTGTGAGGTTAGGTGCTAACTGACTAAATTTTTTTTATCATATTCTTTTCAAAGTTTTATTTACCTAACTTTATTTTTACGTAGTAAGGGAGGGTATAAAATATTCCTTTACATCTGAAATATATGTATACAGTGATTAATCCTGAGGAAATTCCCATTACAGTACAGTTGCATATAGATGCAATATATATTGCAATATTTAATTACGGTACATGTATTTGCCTCACATAACAGTTGCTTCAGATAGTGCAAATTTGGTATGAATATTTCTTTTTCATGTGCGATTATTTCAGCAAAAGTTTGCGATCAAAATCTAAATTTGATTTTGTCACTTCTGCTCATGCGCCAATTGTAAAAGGGTCTTTACAGGGCTGCGTTCAAGATCGCAGCTGCTACGTAGTTGAATGATAAGCTAGCCTAGCCGCTACGTAGAAAGAACTATATATGATATTAGTCAAATTTGGCCCCCATAATTTGCCATTTTTTAAAGTGTTTCAGGTACATTAAATTGTTGTGTTATTTTTTAGAAGAGTTGATATAAACTATATTTTTCACCTATTTATGTGATTAATTTGCACGCACTGGCAGTATATGACGTCAGAAGTGACGCTATTTTTATAATTCAATCAAAATCAGTCATTATTTGACATTTTTCTTATCTTTTTTCGAATGGGAAATATAGAGCGACGCTTTGAACAAGAACAAAATTTTTGTCATTTATAAGTACTGACTAGATACATCTTTGGTGAAAATATTTTGTTTGTTCAAGCAATTGCTCAATGTTTTCTTAAAGAAAAACTGCTTGAAAACCAGCCGTTTTACGCTAAAAATGCGAAAATGGCGGGAAAAAGTAAATTTTATGATGTACGTCATATTTTTAAATTGTAGGCACTTTATTCAAAATGAAAATTATGAATAAACTTCAAATGTATATCTGTACAAAGAAAACAAAGAATTACATAAAATGATGATGTTCATTTTAGGGGGCCATTTTAGGCTCAAACCATATATAGTCCTTTGCCTAAATATTTTATGCTAAGCACCAAATTAAAGATGGCCACCTTAATTACCATTTTATAAAAAACATGAAATCTATTTATTTAGTGATATTTTATTCCTCCTTTAAGTTATAATGAATTTTAACATGTATATTTCTGCTTGAAATTAACAAATTATGTCGATGTAATTAGTCCTTAGTTGAATATTTCCAACTTTAAATCTGAGACCTAGCGGTATGTTCAATAGACCTAGATATCTACGACCTAGCAGCTAGGCTAGCTGCTAGGATCTTGAACGCAGCCCTTCTCTCTGAATTTAGGGAGAAAAACATAATACAATACTTCATGTAGTCTTAGAAACAGGACAAAGTTGTATGGTATCAAACAATATAACCATCCTTCTTTTTCATTACCTGATAAACAACACTCACCTGGACCTCCTCATTCTGTAAAGCCAGGCCCAACTTTCTCCAGTTTGTCACCACTCACCAAGACCCTTTTCTTTTTCTCAGCCAATGTTATACTGCAAATTTTAAGAAAAATTTTTGATCAGAAAAATAACGCCTTATGCGGCTTCTAAGAGAGATAATTGATAGAAAACACACCTACCCCCAAATACACGTGGGTTTCACATGTTGACAAACAGACTCAGCACCATTCAGGAAGTTGCATCATGCGCATCTAAAAAATAGTTCCATTGAAATTAGTGTGACAATTCCACTAAAGTAATAATTCTCCTAGCCACCGAGTCCAAAATCAATACTGTAGGCCTAAAATAAGGTGCCAAAAAAGGAAGAGAGAAAAAAAATTGTCTCTATATATATGGAACTACAATTGACTAAGTTCAGTTTGATTGGCTATTTCTTTGCGTAAGACCTTTAAGACAATTAAAAGTTCATGAAATTTAATGAAATTTGCCAAAAATGTCTAGTAGTTATATATCTCCTATATGCTAGTGTATGAAAATCTAATTTTGACCCTAAGGGATTAAAAAGTAGGAGATAACTCTTCTTAACAGATTGCTGAATTCTGGAGTAAATTTCTGTTAAAATTCATCTACAGTACATGATTTCAAAATTCAATAAAATTTAACCAGTGATTTGTTGAGAAAAAAACTTGGAATGAAATGAAACCTGAAATGTTAGAGTTTATGTGTATGTGCTTTAAACAGAATTCAACTCTAATTAAAAGACATTAATTAACTAAGAAACAGGAAGTTCACTTATATATTAGAATTAATTAGCAAAAAGTTGTTAATTTTAATTAAAAGACAAAAAAATGGTGCCAGAAGAGTCTCCAATAATGTACCTTGGAGCTTTGATAACGGTGGTCACTGATTAATGGCTAGTGATTAAAGACCGAGAAAATAAGCACCGCCTTCAAATTTACCTGGTCAGTTTACCCCTGTCAATCAACTAAACTGAGGCCCCAGATTGGATGTTAGAAAATGATTGACATTCGTTTACTCGTCCTGTGTATACCATGTCTAGCGCTCGCGACGATTGTGCAATTAACTTTTGTCTTTTGATGGATACCGTGACGAAAAACGCCATATCTTTTAGCATTATAATCAAAAGAAACTACTGTTGACAGAGAATAAGTTTTCTGCTTTTGAAAATTGTGAAAGATATGAATTAAAAATTTACTCGTATTTGGTTTATGTACCACACCAAACGCGCTGATCACCTGCAGTCTGTCAAAATCACGTGGCGCACATCATCTATGAAAACTTTCTTTTATTAATAAAGATGTTTGTGAATAATTGAGAATACAGAATTAAATTAAATCAAATATTGCGTCCACGATTTATAACTTTAGTTATCATATTTCTTTGAGAAATTTCACGAGCCGAAACCGGAAAAGAAACAAGTACAGACAACTCTGGTACATGCGCAGCTGGTAGAATCATGTGCACTTTAGCAGCTGATCGGAGAAGTAATACAAACGTATATTGTATAAATGTTGCATTAGTATTTGAGTACGGTAAGATAATAACATATTGCATAAAACATCGCGATAAATTCTCTCTAGATCCCGTCAGAAACTTGTTTACACAAACGAAAGCTTTTGGCCTTGTCGCATGCTATTATTTCATGCTTTTATATTCATATCAACGATCGACAATTTCCTTTTCCAGGTACATATATAAATATGATATTTTTCTAGATCATCGAAAAAACTCTGTTGAGAGCATTTTAACACCCCGTGTATATAGACATGTATACACAAGCGAGCGTGTTTCCCTCGGGGCTTCACACCTTTATCGATATAGGCTCCACCCCCACCTAAACTTACCTGAGGTAAACCACCCGGTTAAAAACCACGGCCTTTAAGATAAGAGGTTCTTAAGCAATGGGGGGTGATGAGGCTTTTCCATCAGTCATCCAAAATGGGGTTCCTCTTAGAAGACATGGCAGCTCTAAAATAAATAAACAGCATGAAAGTTTACAATACTTAAAAATTTGCACCACACACACCATCATATTCTTAGAAAAAGTCTACAAGTGTACAGTTCAATATAAATCATGCCAAAGAAAGGACCAAAGTGGCTGCATTGACATCAGTACAAAAAAGGAAGCATTCCTCACAACAAGGGCCAGAAAAGTACAGGGACCAACCCAGTCCATTGTCTATGTCCTATAAGAAGGCTAAGTAAAGAAGAGTTTCATGACATTGTACAGCAGCAGAAGAATGGAATATTCACAGTTGGCGATGCTGAGCGTAGAAGCAGTGAGATGAAGATTCTGCGACCCGTGCCAAGTGAAGTGCAGCCGGTAGACTCCTACATGGATGCAGAGTCACCGAACCCCGATTCCAAACTTTACAAAGTACTCCATCAAGAAAAAACTGCTAAACTAAGGAACCATGCATTTAAAGAGCACTCACAGAAATTCCCGGACTGTGACGGTTCACTGGACTGGAACCAGCATGGGGAGGAAAAGCGAGGCCTGGCATGGATCCTTTCCATTCGAAGTAAGAAGTGCCATTACATTACACCAGTCACTGTGAAAAGCTGTACAAGGAAATCAGTCGACCAGGAAGGGGACGAAGAGCCGCACAGCTTAATGTGGCCATGGCTGTCGGCCACTTGGGTACCAGCCTTACAACAGAGGGTATGCGTGGTATGCTTCTTGGCGCAAACATCGAACCAGCATCAGCCACCAACATTCATCAGACCTGCAACAAAGTAGGCAAAATCATCACTGATGTGAACAAAAGCAGCATGAAGAAAATAAGGCAGGACATTCAAGAGCTTAACGAGAAATGTGGACTTGCCAATACACCTATAAGAGCGGAAGGAGATGCCCGGTATAACATTCCAAGCTGCCACACAAGTGACATACACTTTAAGTGAAAATGTTATCAAGAAGAAGAATGTTGTGGCAGTGTTTTGTGGCAATAAACTGTGCAAGAAAGGCACCCATCTTAGAGCCAAGGGAAAGGAAGTTACCTGCCCAGGACATGAAGACTGCACTGCAACCATTCCTCCAGAGACCACCATTGGAGATGAAAAGAGATGGGCTGCAGAATGCATCGGTGAGCTGCAAAGCGATGACCGTCCACTCATCATTTCACATTTCACCAGTGATGGAGATAGTGCCGCTGCTTCCGGTGCATCTGAAAAGCAAGGGCATATGATTGAAAACCTCAAAGACCTGCGCCACTTCTTTGACTCTCAAAGAAAAGAGACTGCTAAGGCTCCATTCAGCAGTCACATGTTTCCTGAAAGAACAAAAGCTATGAAGGAATCCATGCAGAGAAGATTTGCCCTGGACCTGAAGCTTAGATCAGGACCGAGTACGAAAACTGCTACAAACACTAATCCGGAGACCTACCTTTGATGAAACGGGCCATGTCATCTGCTGTCGGTTCCATCATCAGCTGCTACCAAGGACAGTGCGTAAGTCCTGCCAACTTCATTCCTTCTCCTGTCGCGGACTGAAAAACAACAAGTTGAACTCTTCAGTGTTGCCTCGTGACTTTGAATTAAGCATGACAGAAGAAGACAGATGCTTGTTAAAAGACTGTATAAATTTGACTTTGGGACCTAATAATCTTGATAGAATTAAATATCACACTTATACACAAAAATCTGAATCTGTGAATAGGGCATATTTAAAATCAAATCCAAAATGTATTACTAGTAGTAGAAATTTTGAAAGTAGAATACATAAAGTTGTGCACTCACTCAACAATTGGGGTCATGAAAATTCAACATTGGAACTTTGTGAATCTGTAGGGGCACCTGTTGTAAAAGGAAGTAGAGTGGTCCATCACCTAAAACAACAGCAAAATAGGCAAAATTATTTTAAAATGAAACAACAAGAGGCCCATGGGCGACATCGCTCACCTGAGCAACAATTGACACAATAAAATCATGCAGCTTTATGGAGTCATATACAAAATATTTTAACAATGTCGTATGATAGAACCTGTTTAAAAAAAAATTCTCCTGCATATTCTTATGTTTATCATTGACCCCCTTTGTATAAACAGGATGATTTTACAGTCATATTACATATTAAGCAATGCAGTTCTCGAGAATCAGACTTAAACAACTGTTTATATATAGATTATAAACCTACATCAAACTTTGAACCCCTTGTGAGGCCCAAAAATTGTCAAGGGACCAAAGTCTAAACAATTTTAAAGAATCAACAATATGCCAAAATGCTAACATATACAAGTAAAACCATATACAGTGGGGCCTCAGATATCCGGACGCCAGATAACCGGACGCTTCAGTTTACGGACGATTTTATTTGGGAACGGATTTTTTATACGTTATTTTGTCTCATTTATCCGGAATTCCGCATTCCGGATCCGGACCGTCTGTTTTTACCACAAAACACTGATTTACTACTAATCTTGCTTCATTAAACCGGACGGTAAAATTTGATGATACCCCGTTCAATACAAAAGATTACGCCTGTCAATTGAGTTTCACACCTTTTTTACGTGCTAGACCCCTATGAGTAGCTTGTATAAACACTGCCTTCCTTAATCACTTTCAAATTTACCGACAGTGCTGGCCAGACAGGATTAGTCACGCTTCACAGCACGTGGCTTGGATATCTTAACCTGTGCACCTGTCAAGTGCCATCGCTTTTTTAAACATCCCTGTATTTCGAATAAAAAATATGCTTATTAATCAAGAAAACTGGAAAGTTTTACAAAGCTTTGTGTTTTATCTACCTATTCAAATCGTATTTTTAATAAACGAATTGTCTCATGAATGCCTTGTTAGATTAAGTCAAAACCGGAAGTATAGGAAGAAAACAAAGTAAAAGCATGTCAACTCATCGGAAGTGCATTGGAGGATCTTGCAATTTTCCAACTAGTAAACGTTAATTTTATAAGTAAAATTTACTTTATTTTAAGAATAGAAATAATTTCAAAAATAAATCAATTGAGGAAATTGGCATATCTAGAAATAGATAGTTGGAAACATTACGTACGTGTAAAGGCCTGGGCACATATCACACTTGGACACAAAGAATTTAGCTAGATTCGGTTATCATTATAGTCTGGTTAATATTTCATGACAAAATAATAATATAAAGCGGGGTTCTTTATATTTAAAAATGTTCATATTAACGGACAACTCTATTATGTGTTGCTATTTAGTATGAATGGCAAAAAAAAACCCAACCCAGTATCAACACTGGGGGCCATTGTATACAAATACATTATCATTAATGACAGCAATAGACACATTTCAGATATCCGGACGCTTCACCTATCCGGACGATTGGAATTAGGAACGAAAGCGTCCGGATAACTGAGGCTCCACTGTATAATAACATTAAAGTTTTTGTGGATAATTTAAATGTTTTCCTTTGTAAAATTGGACCCCCCCCCCAAATGTGGCCCAACCCTACTACTGAAGATTATGATTTTGACAAATTTTAATATATACTATCTAAAATGACTAAAGTTACAGCTTTTCTAGGCAAATTGTGTTTTAGAAGATGATTTTTAAAGATTTTTCCCTATATACTCCTATGTAAAAGTTTGACCCCCCCCCCCCATTGTGGCCCCACCCTACCCCTGGAGATCATGTTTTGAACAAACTTCAATCTTCTGTACCTGAGGATGATTCCACACAAGTTACAGCTTTTCTGCCCGATCTGTTTCTGAGAAAAAGATTTTTAAAGACTTTCCTCTATATATTCCAAAGTGAAAATTTGACCCCCACTGCGGGCCCACCCTACACCCAGGGATCATGATTTTATCAAACTTGAATCTACCCTAACCGAGGATGCTTTCACACAAATTTCAACTTTTCTCGTTAATCTGTTTCTGAGAAGATTTTAAAAGATTTTAAAAGATTTTTCTCTATATATTCCTATGTAAAAATTTGAACCCCCAATGTGGCCCCATCCTACTACTAGGGATCATGATTTAACAAACTTTAATCTACCCCATCTGAAGATAATTCCACACAAGTAATAGCTTTTCTGGCTGGTTTCTGAGAAGAAGATTTTTAAATGTTTTTCTCTATATATTCATATGTAAAAATTCGACACCCCATTGTGGCCCCACCCTACCCCCGGGGTTTATGATTTAAACAAACTTAAATCTTTACTACCTGAGGATGCTTCCACACAAGTTACAGCTTTTCTGGCTGATCAGTTTCAGAGAAGAAGATTTTTAAAGATTTACTCTATATACTCAGGTGAGCTAAAAACTATTAAAATATAAATTTCAAAGAAAATTCTACAGATCTAAACGATATCAGCTCTAGATAAAAAGTCTGGAGACACTTATAGTAAATCACTTACAGATCCAAAATTAAACAGGAAGTAGCTAAGTGTGAAGGGGGGGGGGGGGGGGTAGGGGGTGTATGTCGTTAACATGTATGAAATGTTTGTTATATTATACCTATCATGTGAATTTTGTATTACATTTAATGATTGCTATGTTTTAATTATGTGCACTGAATGTCTGGTAATGTGTGAAGGATGAGCGTGTGTAAAATGTGACACTTTTTTTTTTAAGAGGGACTCTGTTCATGTAAATATGTGATATTTTTCATTGTTTATCTTATTAAAATGATTTCAAACAATTATCTTGATTTTCTTACCTGTTTGATGTACACAACAAAGAGGTCAGAGACGATTGATAGAAATACGGGTATACAGGTGTCAAATTTCACTGTTGATGACAAGACAGCATCCCCCATTGTTTATCCGCCATTGTTGATCTTTAACAAGGGAGACAACTCTTGAAATTAGAAAAAATACAGTTTAAATAAAAGTTACATGTTTCTCTTATGGTCTCAAACAAGTAATTAATTTCACTATGGTGGCACGGGACAGTTTTTTTGATACAATTCATTGTAGCCAGGGGATGTGTGTCTTCGGAACTCTGTAACTAGAATTTCCTCAGTTCCCATTGAGCACAAATACCTTTAATTCACTTGTTATAGGGCTAATCACTAATTTCTGAAGAAAATTACTGTCACTTGCAATTTCACTGTGTAAAATCAACACAACAGTCATAGCCGCGGTTTCGCAATTTACTTCTGATTCTCATGTACCTAACATATGGGGCCTACATATTGTATGTCAATTTCAGCAAGAGACATCCCTCTAACTAATGATAATCATCAAAAATAATTTCATGAATTTTAGCAACACTCATAAGCCTTCAAGTACAGCAGCTCTCAATTTTACAAAAATATTGATGGGTACTTTATCCGAATCTGTCCCTTGCTACCTATATGTTACAATATAGCTTTAATTAAGTTAATTGATTAACTATACTCTCAGCATGTAAATCATGAAAGACAAATTATAGTTAAATGCTTCAAGAAAAATTTTAGATCAGAAAAATAACGCCTTATGCGGCTTCTAAGAGAGATAATTGATAGTAAACACACCTACCCTCAAATACACGTGGGTTTCACGTTGACAAACAGACTCAGCACCATTCAGGAAGTTGCATCTTGCACATCTAAAAAATAGTTCCATTGAAATTAGTGTGACAATTCCACTAAAGTAATAATTCTCCTAGCCATCGAGTCCAAAATCCGAATACTGTAGGCCTAAAATAAGGTGCCAAAAAAGGAAGAGAGAAAAAAAATTGTCTCTCTATATATATGGAACTACAATTGACTAAGTTCAGTTTGATTGGCTATTTCCTTGCGTAAGACCTTTAAGGAATAAGGAATTATTCAATTTTGGATGAGGTGTGGTCAAATCCAATAAAGCTCGAAGAGTTTTATGATAGAGTTTATCATGCCCCGACCAAAATTACCTCATTCAAACGATGATTCCTAAATACTTATATTTACATAATCTTAAGCAACTGTAAGATTAAATATTAGAATATTCACATATTTATGTGATTTTCATTTCTTTAATTATGCATAACCTGCTCACGCCCCAACTTTACGTCTTTGAGTTTATTGGACTTGTAAAAAAAAAAAAAAATAGCGTCCAAAATCGAAAGTTATTCACATTACAAGATAAATGTCTTAATTAACTGAAGACAACACTTTTAAAATGCATTGCATCTAGAAATGATAACAGAGGGGTCAAACGCAATACTGTGGTTTCATCAATATTCGTTGAATACCAATTTTCGTGGATTTCGTTTTTAAGTTGATCCACGATATTAAATGTTCATTGAAATGCAATTTCTGTTAACATTTTGTATTGATAGGGTCATTTGCCACGAATTTATGTATCCTTGAAACTGTGATTTTCACTTTATCCACGAAATTTGATACCCTTGAATATTAATGAAACCACAGTATTTTTTTTATCTAGAATTTAGTTATGCTTGATAATATGTGCTAATTTGATTGAGAATCTGTAGACTGAAAATCTTTAGACTGACAATCTGTAGACTGACTATCCAGAAAAAGTGACCGACTTACAAGAGGGTCAATGGCAAAATCTTCAGAATATATCTGAAAAAGGGTAACCAACTTATAGGCGACAATAGCCATAATACAATCAGCTTTATGGAGTCATGAACACAATATTTGCTTATCCCAGGTTTCCTTGGTGCTAAGCGGATGAGAGTCATTGACTCCCCCTGGATCAGACACCAGTCCATCGCAGGATAACCCCCAGCATAAGCCGGTACCCAGTTTCAGCTGGGTGGACTGAGACAATGTAGATAGAGCACTTTGTCTAAGTGCACAACACACAACATCAAGTGACCACAGCTGGGTTTGAACCAGGGACCTTTCGGTTACTGGCCTAACACCCATGACCACTGAGCCATAAGATCTTCATATATTATTATATATTCATATTATATTATATTATATGGGAACGGGAGCAGTGCGACGGGACACGCTTGCACGAACACTGGGGATAGGAGCACTAACGGACACACTTGTACGCACACTGGGAACAGAGCACTGCGACGGGACACACTTGTAGATAAGAGCAAACTTGACAGCACATCTTCAACTCGGGATTTACTTTAGTCCAAGAATGAAGGGATTTCCTTTAGTCCAAGAATGAACACTTGTACGAACATTGGGGATTGGAGCACTTACACGGCACACACTAGGCACACTGGGGATAGGAGCACTTACACTGGACACACTTGCACGCACACAGGGAAACGGAGCACTGCGAGGGGACACACTTGGCACACTGGAAACAGGAGCACTTACACTGGACACAATTGCACGCACACTGGGAACGGGAACACTGCGAGGGGACACACTTGGCACGCGCGGAACAGGAGCACTACGACGGGACACACTTGCACGAACACTGGGAACGGGAGCACTCCACGGGGACACACTTGGCACGCGCAGAACAGGAGCACTAGCACGGGACACACTTGCACGAACACTGGGAGTAGGAGCACTTGGCATGCTGGGAACGGGAGCACTGCGACGGGACACACTTGTACGCACTTTGGGAACACTGGTACGGGACACCCTGGGTACACTTACACTGGGCAACGATGGCCAGATGATTTCGTCGTCGAGATCGGCGGTGAATTCCGGGATGACAGTCGGCTGGATTGTCCGGAGAAGCGCATCTCGGTAGTAGGTTGGAGTCAGATCTTCTTCGAGGTCTTCACACACACTCTCAGGCTGGCAGGAAGGGACCTTAACACACAGAGACGATCTGATGCGCGACACTACAACCTGGATGTCGTCGTACAGCTGTTGAATTCCTCTTCGCATCAGATGAAGTCCGTCCCTTGATAGAAGTCGTCTGTTGGCCGTCCGTCTGTCAACTCCGAATGTAGGATGGGGGCAGAATTCCAGCAGCGTTGATCTAGAAGCTATCTTCGATAGTCCATCGTTGATTTCTCGCGCATTCTTGTTGCATCCATCGTTGAATCCAACGTTGTTCCTTGCTCCCTCGAAGATGTTGTAATCCCTGGGCAAGACGGCCAACGCTATGATCCTCGCTGTTGGGTTTGATGTCCAGATGATCTTCAGTAGATGCTGGTATCGATGAAGGGTTGTCGCTGGTTCCTCACACGGGGCGTTGTTGGTTCCGGCATGAATGACGATGATGTCGTGGTCTTTGACGATTCCAGAGAAGAGGGCCCACATCTGTTCCACGCGAAATCCTGAGGAACAACGGACGGCGGTGTTGTCCTCCAGCTGAACATGGTGAAGATACTTCAGCTGTGAATCTCCCACGAATAGACATTTTACACACTCACTGAACACAAACTCACAATTTCACAATATATCATGCACTTTTTCACTTGAACACAAACTCACAATTTCACAAGAGATCACGCACTTTTGAGAGCACTATTACAACTTGTAAGAGACAAGTTACTAATAGCAAGTGAAGATTTTTACTTTAACAGGGGTTTATATATGATTCTAAATTTCTTTTTAACCAATGAACGTCGAGATATTTCATCTTCCATGCTTAATTGTAGCAATTAATTATCTATAAATTTTACTTATCACAGCTTCCATGAACAAGCAGCTTCTATGTATTTAGCTTTTGTACATTCTTATTCACTTTGATGTGAACAATTTAATCATCATCCGATCCTAATTATCACGGCTTACATGAACAAGCAGCTTCTATATATTTAATTTTGGTACTTTCTTATTCACTTTGATATAAACAATTAAATCATCATCACAGCTTACATGGACAAGCAGCTAATTATTTTTAGCTTTGGTACTGTCCTACTAACTTTAGCAAAGCAAGTATAGATAATTATTTATAATGAACTATATGCTGACTTTATTAATTTTAATAACCACAATCAATGTCGGTAATGTAAATTTGCATATATATACATTGTTTAATTTATGAAATAATGTATTTTAAAAAGTGGAATTTATAGACGGTAATGTAAATTTGCATATATATACATTGTTTAATTTATGAAATAATGTATTTAAAAAAGTGGAATTTATAGACGGTCTATGTTGAATAGTTCATCTCGTGCATGTGTTTTTATAACAGGTGTTGTTCACACCTCTTTGTATTTTGGCTTCTTTACCTGAGCGATACCTGAGTGAATCGATTAAGATTTGTAAATTTTGTGTGTAAAATTTTCATTCCGGCAAAGGTTTTGAGCATTTAAAGTTACTTTATTGTATAAAACTATATATTTTCTGAAAGGTATATATCTCACGATGAAAAAAATCTTTACCGAATAAAAATATATTTAATGGTATTAACAATACAGGTGATTATGTCGGAATGACTGCACAATAACGGCATTCTTTTTTAACGAAAAAATTTCATTCCGGCAAAGGTTTTGTCTATCAAAAACATATGGATTTAATCTTTACATATTTCAAAGATATGGTCGTAATAATTAAAAAAATCGTGTCCGAATGAAAATATGTTAAAAACTTTTTGAGATATGAACTGTTTTATGAAGATAACTACCGTCCGGCACCTGATTTTTACGACCATAGCTCATTCCGGCAAAGGTTTTACATATTAAACATTTAACTATCAAAAATATTTTCATATATTTCGATAGCCCTATATCCATAGATGAAAAAACTGAAAACCGAATGGCGATAGCTTATACACAACACAAGTTATCGACCTTTTTATACATGTCACTATGTATATTACATCGCCATTCCGGCGAATAGACCTGCCCGTTTTCGAGGTATGGAATACCGAACCCGAAGTTATAAACTGATTGACAGCTATTATTTCTTTATTATTACTTACGTAAATTACTCAAATTTGAAACTGAATTAGCCCATAATTTTTGCAATTTATATTTTTCTTTCCATAAGGATTATGTTTGCTAAATTACGTTGAATTTGACTCAGTAGTTCTTGAGAAGGAGATTTTTTAAAATGCACCCCCCTTTTTTACAGTTTCGAGGTTTTCTCCGCTTTGAATACAATCTGGTCTTTTATTTTTGCAATTTATATTCACCTTCTTATAAGGATTCTTTGTGCCAAATTTGGTTGAATTTGATCAAGTGGTTTTAGAGAAGAAGATCAATTGTAAAAAGTTTACAGATGGACAGACGGACGGACGGACGGACGACGGACAACGGGTGATCAGAAAAGCTCACTTGAGCTTTCAGCTCAGGTGAGCTAAAAAAAAAAGCATTTGAATGAACATATTAAAAGAACGTGAATTGTTCAGCACTGACTTCATAATGCAATGTGTACTAGTTAAATTTATGACCTGTGCCCTCAACACAGTCAGAATATATTTTTATATATAATTTCTGGGATTTATAATCTTTGTATTACAGTATCAGGGCATATCTGTAGGCCTATATGATAAACGTTGTTGATAAATACGTCATACGATGCAACTGTCCCTGTGGTATGATGTCATGATACCAAATCTATCTATATCAAGTCAAAATGAATTTAAGTAACTGACAAACATACTGTATACGTGCATTCCGATATACGTGTTACATAGACTTTCCGCACACTGGTTAGGACTACAATACACATCATTATCATATCACGGTAAAAACTAAAAGTTATAAAGAAAAATATACCTTTTTACGCAGAAGAGTATCGCATAAATTAGATAACTCGAGCATAGATTTCTTCGTTCAATGAAAATTATTCAATTTTTGTAGTAGATCTAAATCTTCAATCATATATAAGTAACAGACACGGTACTACCAATAGGATGGGTTGAGATAAACTTTAATTTGTTTTGTTTTGTGTTAGCATTTTAATTTTCGTGAATGTCAATTAATAAACACCCACCCGTTTTTAAGAACCATGCGATTTTCTTTAAAATTGTATTGTATTGATATTAAACTATGGTTTTACTCTTCTAGATATTTATATACAAGAACGGCATGCTTAGAATACCGAATTATAAATAGAGAATCAAGTTTATCAACCAAATACGGTCGATTTTATAAAATATATAAATCCATTTATTCCTTCACTTCCAGACGTAGTCTCGTTCAACCAGACGCTCGGCTGTCTCCGTAAATCTCCGACGAGCAGAGATTTACGGAGACAGCCGAGCGTCTGGTTGAACGAGACTATTCCAGACGGCATGTCTTCTCAATGGCGCATGCGCAAAAAAGTCGATAGCACGATGGTGCGATGACGTTGATGCGATAGAGCAATGACGATGACCCGATAGAGCATCGCTTCATCGTCATCGCGTCATCGTACCATCGTCATCGTGTTATCGCATCATCGCTATCGTACCATCGCTTCATCGCGCTATCACTTCATCTTGCCATCGCACCATCGTCATCGCATTGTCGCGCCATCGCATCATCGTCATCGCGCTATTGCACCATCGCTTCATCGTCATTGCATCATCCCGCCATAGTCATCGCATTATCGCGTCATCGCACTATCGACCCCGACCTCGATGGTGCGATAGTGAATAGAGAGAGCGAGGGAAACTGTGTGTGTAAACGCTAAGGAATGAGAAAAGATTTTCTTGAAATCATATTAAGAAAACATTAATTATCTTGATGACGATAATTAATGTTGTATAAACTATTCTCTCTACTACATGTTTCTTTATTTTTTAACGAGTTTTTATCTATAGTTGAGAACTTATATTAAAAGATTAAAAGATTATCATTGTTTCATTTTAATAGCAATAAGAAAAACTTTGATAGAAAGAAGAGAAAGAATAGAGAAAATGAACGAGTGCAAGAAGTAGAGAGAGGGTGACAGCAAAAAGCAAAATATCAGGTAGGATATAAGAAAAAAAATGTCAAATAAATGTTTACTATCTAAATAAACAATGTAAATATCTTCATAAAATGAATAATTTAGGCATATTTCAGAGAAGGTTTTAAAACTATTTTGGAAATTAAATGTGTGCATTGTACAAAAGTTGCAGAATTTAAAAGGCTACGAGGAGGGTATGTCTGAGAGAGAGAGAGAGAGAGAGAGAGAGAGAGAGAGAGAGAGAGAGGTCGGGAGGGAGGACAAAATAGAAAATACTACCCCTTCACATGTATAATATCAAAATGAATATGACAACTAAATGTATATGCTTGAAATGCAAAATTTCTGATGTTGCGGAGAGACAAAGAAAGAATGAGAGAGAGAGAGAGAGAGAGAGAGAGAGAGAGAGAGAGAGAGAGAGATGAGTTAGAGAGCGAGGTCGGGAGGGAGGACAAAATAGAAAATACTACCCCTTCACATGTATAATATCAAAATGAATATGTCAACTAAATGTATATGCTTGAAATGTAAAATTTCAGATGTTGCGGAGAGACAAAGAAAGAATAAGGAGAGAGAGAGCGAGAGAAAGAGAGATGTCAATGTAGGTTTTAACACTATTTGAAAAGTAAATTTGTGTTTTGTACAAAGGTTGCAGAATTTAAAAGGCTATGGAGAGGGTATGTGTGTGTGTGTGTGTGTGTGAGAGAGAGAGAGAGAGAGAGAGAGAGAGAGAGAGAGAGAGAGAGAGAGAGAGAGAGAGAGAGAGAGAGAGAGAGAGAGAGAGGAGAGAAAGAGAGAGAGAAGGAGAGACAAAAAGATGAGTTAGGGAGCAAGGACGGGAGGGAGGACAAAATACATGTATAATATCAGAATGAATATGTCAACTTAATGTCTATACTTGAAATGCAAAATTTCAGATGCTGCGGAGAAACAAAGAAAGAATAAGGAGAGAGAGAGAGAAGAAATTAAATAGGATGAAGAAAATTTTCAAATATTTGTATTACATTTGTATTGTTGAAAATGGAGACTTTTAATTGAAATTTGATATTTAAGTTGAAATCCAATTTTATGGTGGCATAGATCTGCCACCGAATACGAGTTCACACTGATCTAATAATCTAGTTGTGAATTAGTGAATTGTTATCACAAGCATTTGCACTTTAAAGCATTGCATACATCATTTATTTCTAAAAGCAATAGCTTTGGAAAACGTTTTAATAACTGTGTAACAGAGTGATTTAAAAAAATTCAGAAGATAGAGAGAGAGAAAATAAAAGAGTGACCGAGAGGGAGAGACAGAGAGATACAAAGTGTGAAATAAAAAGAAAGATGGTTAGTTCAAAGGACAAACGTTTTCAAAATAGGTTTTAGAGCTAAATTGGTATGGTGGCATATTTCTGCCACCACTTGTCAGATAATTATGTCGACTTGTCAGATCTTTATGTCGACTTGTCAGATAATTATGTTGACTTGTCAGATCTTTATGTCGACTTTTCACTTATTCACGTGTTTAAAAATTCAACACCAACTTTTACACGCCCAATTAGTGCCATCCAGATGACATAATATTTTCTAACAAGTCGACATATGGATCTGACAAGTCGACATAATCATCTTTTAAGTCGATACAATTGTTTGACAAGTCGACACAATTATCTGACAAGTCGACATAATTATTTGACAAGACGACATAACATCTGACAAGTCTACATTTTTATCTGACAAGTCGACTTATAATATGAATGATAATTTTCTTTAAACTAGTGGCTATTTTATTTTTTCTGTCAGATAATTATGTTAACTTGTCAGATCTTGATGTCGACTTGTAAGATAATTATGTAAACTTGTCAGATCTTTATGTCGACTTGTCAGATATTATGATGACAAGTAAATGGCAGTAAGTGGCACTAACAGGCTTTGACAACAAAATATTGAGTTTTTATTCAATATAGTTATTTTCTGACAAGTCAACATAAAGATCTGACAAGTTGACATAAATATCTGACAAGTCGACATAATCATCTGACAAGTCGATATTATTATCTGACAAGTGGTGGCAGATCTATGCCACCATACGTTCTGATAACATTTTGCTACTTATTACGGAAACGTACGGAAACGTTTAACCGCCTCTCATTGTTGCGTTGGAACGCGATATATTCACATAAATATATTGTCATATTTGATTGTTTTAAAGTTTAGCAATTTAATTATGACAACAAACTTTATTTAGTGACACCATTTCGACATGTTTTTGACGTCTTAAGCACTTTAATCTATTAAAGTCGAATTCCGCAATGTCGCGTTGAATTATTGCGTATAAACTATGCCGCCAAAATTAAATGTCGCAGAATTTATTGCAAAATAATTGTTTGTCGAATTCACCTAGGCGACTTATCTAAGTCAGAGGGACATTTTCACTAAAAATTTGAACGACTAGAATAACTAATTTACTTATATATATGTTGTGTGTGTGCGTGCGTGCGCGCACGTGTGTGTGATTTCTTATATTCTTTTTCGTTACCATCAAATAATTTAAGTTATTATGGTTCCCATCACAAAGGATTAATCTCTCTTTTTTACTTTCAAATTAAAGTTTAAGAAATATATATACAGCAATCGGAAATGCATATTTCTTTCAGTAATTTTATATTTAATCTTTCAAAAGCACTTCGAATGATATAGAATCATCATTAATTAGGTTTAGATAAAACTCTTCAAATATACATCCATACATGTATTATTTGAAACCTAATTAAAATTTACTAAAAGTTTCTTCGTTTTGTATTACAAATTTAGTTTAAATAAACTCATGTGTTGATTAAAGTATTTACTGAAATAATAAAAAAAAAACTGTTTAAAGCTTGGTGTATCATCTTTGTTTTATTTTTTCATTCGTTAATTTACACTTTAAAGCTGTTGGTTTTTTTATTACTAAAGAATGCTTCGCCCTTGTCTCTGTTTACTGCTCTATATTATTGTGTTTATAATTGCCATTGATTGAGTTAGATTGTTTTTTAAACTTAAGACGACAAACTTAAGTTGACATTCCTTGTAAACAGACAAGAAGTCATCAGAAAATGGACGCGAAAGCCTCGCAAATTGTACAATTTCAACATAATTAATTTTCAATATAAAAGATAGCGAGAAAATTTCTACGTATTTATATAAATACGACAAATTTATAACGCAAAATAATATTATGACTTAATCAAAGTCAACAAAGCTTGAAATGAGAGGTTAAATCATCAAAGATATATCGACTTGTTATTTACTCATTGTATAAGTCGACATAATTTTGACAATATATACATTTTATAGGAATATGGCACTAAATTTAATTTGCCATTAAGAGATTTAAAACAACATCAAGAGGCGGTTATACGTTTCCGTAGAAACGTATAACCGCCTCTTGAAGTTGTGTTAAACCTCTTAATTGCAAATTAAAATTAGTGTCATCTTCCCATTAAATGTATATATTGTCAAAATTATGTCGACTTGTCCAAAGAAAAATATACAAGTCGATATATTTTGGATGAATTAACCGCTCATTTCAAGCTTTGTTGACTTTGATTAAGTCATTATATTATTTTGCGTTATAAATTTGTTGCATTTAAATAAATGCGTAGAAATTTTCTCGCTATCTTTTATATTGAAAATTAATTATGTTGAAATTGTACAATTTGTGAAGCTTTCGCGTCCATATTTTGATGACTTCTTGTCTGTTTACAAGGAATGTCAACTTAAGTTTGTCGTCTTAAGTTTGAGAAACAATTTAAGAGAGACAGGGGCGTAGCACATTCTTTAGTAATAAAAAAAAAACCAACAGCTTTAAAGTGTAAATAAACGAATTAAAAAATAAAAACAAATATGATACAACCAAGATTTAAACAGTTTCTTTTATTATTTCAGTAAATACTTTAAGATTTGAGTTAAACTGAATTTGTAATACAAAACGAAGAAACTTTTTGTAGGTTTTAATTAGGTTTCAAAATGAAATAATACATGTATGAATGTATGCATGAAGAGTTTTATCTATACCCAATTAATGATGATTCTACATAATTCGAAGTGCTTTTGAAAGATTAAATATAAAATTACTGAGAGAATTATGCATTTCCGAATGCTCTATATATTTCTTTAACTTTAATTGAAAAGTAAAAAAAATAAAGACTAAACCTTTGGGTTGGGAACCATAATAACTTAGATTATTTGATGGTAACGAAAAAGGATATAAGAAATCACAAAGAATGCAGATTTTGAAATGTTAAATGAATAGTACCTGAAAAAAATGTTTTTCTTTAACTAAAATAGTTAATTTCAGTCTGTATATATGGTCTTAAGCAGAGCTTTAAACCCAAAGCATCTAGAGAGTTTACCATCTCTTCTCCATATCATAGCATTCTATAAGTAAACTAATTATTTTAGTCGTTCAAATTTTAGTGAAAATTCATCTCTGACTTGGATAAGTCGCCTAGGTGAATTCGCCAAACACAATTATGTTGCAATAAATTCTGCGACATTTGATTTTAGTTTATACGCATTATTTTAGCGCGACATTGCGGAATTCGACTTTAACAGATTAAAGTGTTAAGACGTCAAAAACATGTCGAAATGGTGTCACTAAATAAAGTTTGTTGTCATAATTAGATTGCCAAACTTTAAAACAATCATATACGACAATATATTTATGTGAATATATCGCGTTCTAACGCAACAATGAGAGGCGGTTAAACGTTTCCGTAACTTATAGCTGTTGACATGTTGTGTTTATGTGATATTGAAAATTTGCATATTGTGATTTCTGGCAAACGTTTGCTAAACGTTTGGGTGAGACTAAAATTAGACTTGAATTGCAATTCTGGGTCAAATAATTTTTTTCCGGAATATTTTTAATTTCTTTCAGAATTAACGCCGGCAGAGAAATCAATGTTCTTTTCACCAATTACAAGTACCTTTTTCAGAGAAAAAAAAGGAGAGAGAGAGAGAGAGAGAGAGAGAGAGAGAGAGAGAGAGAGAGAGAGAGAGAGAGAGAGAGAGAGAGAGAGAGACTGTGTGTGTGAACGCTAAGGAATGAGAAAAGATTTTCTTGAAAAAAACATTGATTCTCTTGATGAAGATAATTAACGTTGTATAAACTATTCGTTCTACATGTTTCTTTGTTTTTTAAAGAATTTCTGTCTATAGTTGTATACGTTTATTAAAAGATTAAAAGATCATCATTGTTTCATTTCATTTTTCAATTTTCTTTAATAGCAATAAGAAAAACATTGATAGAAAGGTAAGAAAGAATGGACAAAAAATGAATAATTTAAGCATATTTTAATGTAGGTTTTAAAACTATTTGAATTGAAATTGAATTTCTAAAATAGTTTTAAAACCTACATTGAAATATGCTTAAATTATTCATTTTATTAAGATATTTTTATACATTGTTTATTTAGATAGTAAACATCTACTTGACATTTTTTTCTTATATCCTACCTGATATTTTGCTCTTTGCTGTCACGCTCTCTCTACTTATTGCACTCTTTCATTTTCTCCATTCTTTCTTACCTTTCTATCAATGTTTTTCTTATTGCTATTAAAGAAAATTGAAAAATGAAATGAAACAATGATGATCTCTTAATCTTTTAAAATAAGTTCACAACTAGAGAAAGAAATTCCTTAAAAAACAAAGAAACATGTAGTAGAGAGAATAGTTTATACAACGTTAATTATCTTCATCAAGATAATTAATGTTTTCTTAATATGATTTCAAGAAAATCTTTTCTCATTCCTTAGCGTTCACACACACAGTCTCTCTCTCTCTCTCTCTCTTTCTCTCTCTCTCTCTCTCTCTCTCTCTCTCTCAGACATACCCTCTCCGTATCATACAAAACACAAATTGTAATGGTAGTATTATTAATGAATCTAAAACCCATTGTCATCTTGGTCTTATCTTTCAAAGTGATGCTAGGTGGTCATGTCATATAAATAACATATATGAAAAAGCTTGTTCAAGGTTAAATCTATTAAGAATGCTGAAACATTTACTAGACAGGAGTGCATTAATTAAGATTTATTTTGCTTTCATTCGGCCAATTCTGGAGTATGGTAGTATTGTATGGGATAATTGCTCACAAGAAGATTCAAATCTCTTAGAAAATGTCCAGATAGAAGCAGGTAGAATAATTACAGGTCTTAGGAAAAACTCATCTAGGACTGCTTTGTACTCAGAGTTGGTGTGGGAACCATTATATAAGAGAAGGGAAAGACAAAAACTTCTATTATTCTACAAGATTGTTTATGGCATAGCTCCTGTATATTTACAAGAATTGATCCTGCCTTTCAAACCACCACAGCATGGATATAACCTTCGTAATGTTAATAACTTTAACTTCGTTATACCACAGTCTAGGACAGTTTCATATTATAACAGCTTTTTGCCATCAACTATTCAGCTATGGAATAATTTACCATTGGAAACAAAACGTAATGAGTCCTTTTCATCTTTCAAAAATGTACTTAAAAAGCAATCTGTAGAATTAGCAAAAAATGCCAAAGTTTACAATTATGGAAATCGTAAAGAAAATATTGCTCACTGTCAACTTAGAAATAAATCCAGTAACTTACAAGCTCACCTTTTTAATCAACATTTAAGTGACACTTCAACTTGTATTAATTGTGGTCACACATGTGAAGATAATCTTCATTTTTTCCTTGTTTGTCCAGCTTACATTAATCACAGAACATTGCTCATTAACAGTATTCAAAATAATTTAAACCTAAACAATCTCAATCATGAGCAAGTATTACATGTTTTACTTTTCGGCGATAGACAACTTCCCTATAAAACCAACTGCTCAATTTTTCAAGCAGTTCAACAATTTATCAAGTCAACAAAAAGATTCTAAATAATACCTGATATTAATAATCTTGTATATCTATACATGCATGCACTCAATATCTTATACCTCTTATTATATACTTCATACAAAATATTCACCATCATTATAATTTTTCTTATTTTCAATTGTTTACTAGTATATGACTCCAATTTTTGTTATTATTTTTTTCCATTTCTTTGTTTTTTTTTTTTGTTTTTTTGTTTTTTTTGTTTTTTGTTTTTTGTTTTTTTTTGTTTTTTGTTTTTTTGTTTTGTTTTTTGTTTTTTTTTTTATTTTGTTTCTTATTTGTTTTCTTTGTTCTTAATCCTACATGAATTCCAACTTCTTAAATGCAATAACATGTTTCATGTTATATTATGAACTTATTATATTCTGTAACTATTATTCTTATATAATCCAAATGTAACTGAAATATCAGTTGTAACTTTGATCCTTGGGGAGAGGACTAAAATAGGCATAGCCTGATGTCCAATCCTATTATGTATTTATTTGCATAATAAAATATTTGTTAAATAAAACACAAATTAAATTTTCAAATAGTTTTAAAACCTACATTGAAATATTTTATTCTCTCTCTCTCTCTCTCTCTCTCTCTCTCCTTATTCTTTCGTTGTCTCTCCGCAACATCTAAAATGTTGCATTTCAAGCATATACATTCAGTAAAAATATTCATTCTGATTATATACATGTATTTTGTCCTCCCTCTCGACCTCACTCTCTAACTCAAATCTCTCTCTCTCTCTCTCTCTCTCTCTCTCTCTCTCTCTCTCTCTCTCTCTCTCTCTCTCTCTCTCTTTCAGACATACCCTCTCCGTAGCCTTTTAAATTTTGCAACCTTTGTACAAAACACAAATCTAATTTTCAAATAGTTTTAAAACCTACATTGAAATATTTTATTCTCTCTCTCTCTCTCTCTCTCTCTCTCTCTCTCTCTCTCTCTCTCTCTCTCTCTCTCTCTCTCTCTCTATGATCTCATGTGCTTTAAATGTCGGCAAAGCGTCAGATAGGGACTAAATTTTGAAAGCGGCTATCAGCAAAAATATGTCTGTCTAGTAGAAAAAAATCAACGGTGCATTGCACTTTGAAACAAGCGTTATAAACTCAAGTCTCTATTTCTTCGATGTGCAGCCGAATACCAATGCTTTGTAAAGTAGTTCATGGAAATTCATGCGCATTGTATGTGTCAAAAATGCATACTATAAGAACGTATTTAAGGAGTCTCGGGGAAGAATGTTTCAAACATACGATTTCCTTTAAATTTTTTACAGTGAAATGTCAACTTATGAGTAAACTATGTGCAAAATATAAAATAAATTGACCGGATAGTTTATCTGTTTGTCGCGCTCAAATTTTGGTCGTATGTCCGATTCATCACCGACATTTTATATAGGATTATATAGGAAAATAAGGGTTTTCATTTTCAATTTCATGTTTAAAAAATTACAAACATACGATTTTCTTTAAATTTTCAGCGATGGAAGGTTAACGTATAAGTAAACTGTTTGCCAAATTAAAACGAAATTGACCGGATGGTTTTTATGCTATCCGTCCTCATAGTTTGATCCTATAAACGTGCCGTGCCAGCCATTTTACATATAGAATTGTATAAAACAAAAGGATGTTTACGAATCAAATTTAATTTTATTTGTATTAGAAGAAAAAATACATTTCCACTCACACAGAACGTAGAAGGGTCGCGTATATGTTTTTATTTTGCAAATTATAGTTTTGATTTAATTATTGACGCTGTAATAGAAAATGCACGACGTAAATTTTTGTCAATTGTTACGTCAGAGTCTCAACTGACGTCATCCTAAGACGTTGACTCCGACGACAATAACGTCGAATTTGAAGAAGCGGCGAAAAAATTAAAATACTTCTGACATTATTCTAACGATTCATTTCACTCAAAATAATTTTTGGTAAGTAATTTCTCTGAAATAAAAACGTTACATGATAACCTGTATGATTGAACATTTAACTTTAAATTTGCGTTTTACGACAGTAATGCGCAATACCCTGCGCAGAGGGCGCAAAATTTTAAACCCGCTACCGACCTTAATAAGAAAACAACCACTTTCCGCTAAATTAATTCGCACCCCCCCCCCCCAAAAAAAACCCCAACAAAACCACAATACATTTCACAAAACATGGCTCTATGTGTAACTATTTGGTATAACGGAAGCTTTTACTTTGACGCTGTTTGTTTTTTTGTTTACTTTTGAAGCTGTGCTATTTATAGTAACTTTGGCGAGCCTGCCTATGTACAGCCAGTACTCTGCTTTCAGCAGAGCCCGGCAAAAAAAAATAAAAATGAAATGAAATAATGATGATCTTTTAAAATAACTTCACAACTATAGATAAAAATTCTTCAAAAAACAAAGAAACATGTAGAAAGAATAGTTTATACAACGTTAATTATCTTCATCAAGATAATCAATGTTTTCTTTATATGATTTCAAGAAAATCTTTTCTCATTCCTTAGCGTTCACACACACAGTCTCTCTCTCTCTCTCTCTCTTTCTTCCCCCCTCTCTCTCTATCTGTCTCTCTCGCCTCCCTTTTCTTTTTTTTTCTCTGAAAAAGGTACTTGTAATTGGTGAAAAGAACATTGATTTCTCTGCCGGCGTTAATTCTGAAAGAAATTAAAAATATTCCGGAAAAAAATTATTTGACCCAGAATTGCAATTCAAGTCTAATTTTAGTCTCACCCAAACGTTTAGCAAACGTTTGCCAGAATTCACAATATGCAAATTTTCAATATCACATAAACACAACATGTCAACAGCTATAAGTAGCAAAATGTTATCAGAACGAATACGAGTTCACACTGAGCAAATAATCTAATTGTGAATTAGTGAATTGTTATCACAAGCATTTTCACTTGAGCAGTGCATACTTCATTTAATTCTAAATGCAATAGATTTGGAAAACGTTTAAATAACTGTGTAACAAAGAGTGATTTAATTAAATTCGGAAGATAGAGAGAGAGAGACAATAAAGAGAGACAGAGAGGGAAAAACAGAGAGATACAAAAAGATAAAAAAGAAAGATGGTTAGTTCAAAGGACAAAAGTTTTCAAAATATGTTTTAGAGCTAAATTGGATTTCAACTTAAATATCAAATTTCAATTAAAAGTCTCCATTTTCAACAATACAAATGTAATACAAATATTTGAAAATTTTCTTCCTCTTATTTTATTTCTTCTCTCTCTCTCTCTCCTAATTCTTTCTTTGTTTCTCCGTAGCATCTGAAATTTTGCATTTCAAGTATAGACATTAAGTTGACATATTCATTCTGATATTATACATTTATTTTGTCCTCGCTCCCATCCTCGCTCCCTAACTCATCTATTTGTCTCTCCGTCTCTGTTTCTGTCTCTACGTCTCTGTTATTGTTTCTCTCTCTCTCTCTCTCTCTCTCTCTCTCTCTCTCTCTCTCTCTCTCTCTCTCCGACTTCTGAATTTTTTTCATATCACTTTTTTAACATAATTATTTAAACGTTTTAGGAATCTATAACTTTTTGTCAGAAACTTTTGTCCTTTGAACTAACCATATTTTTTTTCTTTTTATTCCTCTCTGTATCTCTCTGTCTCTCCATCATTCATTCTCTCTCTCTCTCTCCATCTTCTGTAAACTTTTCATATCACTTTTTGTTACACAGTTACCGGTTTTTAATCATTTTAGGAATCTATATAACTTTTTGAAGTAAATGAGGTGTTCATGGCTTTAGTGAAAGTCCGTGTGAAAACAACTCAATGATTCACAACTAAACATTTAGATAAGAGTGAACTCATATAAGATTTGAAAACATTTTGTTACTTATAGAAGTTGACATTTTGTGTTTATGTGATATTGAAAATTTGCATATTGTGATTTCTGGCAAACGTTAGCTCAACGTTTGGGAGAGACTAAAATTAGATTTGAATTGCAATTCTGGGTCAAATAATTTTTTTCCGGAAATTTTTAATTTCTTTCAGAATAAACGCCGGCAGAGAAATAAATGTTCTTTCCACCAATTATCTTCTTTTAGGGAAAAAGGAGAGAGAGAGAGAGAGAGAGAGAGAGAGAGAGAGAGAGAGAGAGAGAGATATTGTGTGTGTGTGTGTGTGTGTGTGTAAACGCTAAGAAATAAGAAAAAATGTAAAGAAAACATTGATTATCTTGATGAAGATATTTACGTTGTATAAACTATTCTTTCTACATGTTTCGTGGAGTTTTAACGAGTTTCTATCTATAGTTGAGAGCTTATATTAAAAGATTATCATTGTTTCATTTATTTTTTATTTTTCTTTAATAGCAATAAGAAAAACTTTGATAGGAAGATAAGAAATAATAGAGAAAATGAAAGGATGAAATAAGTAGAGAGAGAGAGAGAGAGAGAGAGAGAGAGAGAGAGAGAGAGAGAGAGAGGGAGAGAGAGATGGAGACGGAGAGACAAAGAGATGAGTTAGGGAGCGAGGGCGAGAGGGAAAACAAAATACATGCATAATATCAGAATTAGGAGAGAGAGAAAGATAGAGAGAAGAAATGAAATATGGGGAAGAAAATTTTCAAAATATTTGTATTACATTTATATTGTTGAAAATGGAGACTTTTATTTGAAATTTGATAGTTAAGTTGAAATCTAATTTAGCTCTAAAACCTATTTTGAAAACTTTTGTCCTTTGAACTAACCATCTTTCTTTTAATTTCTGTCTGTATCTCTCCCTATCTCTCTTTCATTGTCTCTCTCTCCGACTTCTGAAATTTTTTCATATTACTTTTTTTTTTTACAAAGTTATTTAAACGTTTTAGTATATGATGTATTAATGGCTATAGTGAAAGTCCGTGTGAAAGTAACTCACTGATACACAACGAAGTATTTAGATAAAAGTGAACTAACGTAAGAATTGAAAACATTTTGTTACTTATAGAAGTTGACATGTTGTGTTTATGTGATATTGAAAATTTGCATATTGTGAATTCTGGCAAACGTTTGCTCAACGTTTGGGAGAGACTAAAATTAGATTTGAATTGCAATTCTGGGTCAAATAATTTTTTTCCGGAATATTTTTAATTTCTTTCAGAATAAACGCCGGCAGAAAAATGAAGGTTCTTTCCACCAATTATCTTCTTTTAGAGAAACAAAAACGAAGAGAGAGAGAGAGAGAGAGAGAGAGAGAGAGAGAGAGAGAGAGAGAGAGAGAGAGAGAGATTAGTACTTTGAATAACCGTCCATCAAAATGATAATTACATGTAACACAGAGAGAGAGAGAGAGAGAGAGAGAGAGAGAGAGAGAGAGAGAGAGAGACTGTGTGTGTGTGTAAACGCTAAGAATTGAGTAAAAAATGTAAAGAAAACATTGATTATTTTGATGAAGATATTTACGTTGTATAAACTATTCTTTCTACTTGTTTCGTGGACTTTTAACGAGTTTCTATCTATATAGTTGAAAGCTTACATTAAAAGATACTGAGGTAAGAATTCATTATTATGTATACAAAGCTCTCGTCTTTTATATATTTGTTTTAAAATAATGTAAAGTATAGAATTACCATTTCTTTGACAAGATGAAAAATAAAAAATTGTATCAAAGTCCATTTAATTCTGACTAAAATCAGTACAATACCACAATCATAACACTTGACCCCTTTCTAATGCAACACTTTATCCATTCGTAACTTTTCGGAACACACTGCTCACTTTTTCTTAATATAATCATCCAGGTATGTTTATGTTGTTTGCAATTGAACCTTTGATAACCCTGATATGGAACCAAATTTATGAAATATATGACCTTGGAGGTACATTTAGGAATTTCAAGGTCAAAACTTTTTTTTTTAAACTAAATTTTTGAATATCCAAAAAAAAACCCACCAACAAATGCATGTACCCCCATTTAATATTATTATACTTTCATGTTAAATACTGAAATCTGATTGGTTTAGACGCAGTTGACAATCCGTTCCCATACCCTCAGCGTTAGCAACACACTTAGCAACGGGCCGATAGAACGAATTGTTACATGCGCGTAAATTATGCGCGTACAGTTTGCCGTAGAACTCACATCTTTTCTATATAAAAGCAGTAAAATTTGCTCTAAAATTAAGACATTCAGTATAATAAAATAAATAGTGCGTTTGGGAGGGTACCAGTTGAAATTGACACCCCTCGAAAACCATTGTCAACCTCCGCTTCGGGTCGGTTGACAATGGTTTTCTCGGGGTGTCAGTTTCAACTGGTACCCTCCCAAGCAGGCACTATTTATATAGTATACAATTTAACTTACTTTGTACGAAAACGGCTACAGCAAATTCAGGAATATAACAACAATTTTTAGATCCCTACAAAATTCATAACATTTTTCTGTATATTTTGGAGGCAAGAACAAAACTTTATACATGTTTTACAAATTTACAGGTAAATCGATTTTGTGGCCTTAAAAGATTAAGAATAGCGGTTATATCATTTTTCGTAAAGAATCATTTAAGACAATCAAAATTTGGTTCTTTTAGGCATTTTAAAATGTAATACATATCTTTAATCGTAAGATTGCAATTTGGCATTTATGGTATAACGAAGCACATGCATAGTTCCCTTGAACTCAGCTACAACTTAAATTTACTCTAACAAACAATAGTATGACCGACCCCCTGGCTAGCAACCTCTACATGCACACATACATGTATGTTTAATAGTATACACATAACTCTTTCCTTCGAGTCTGTGATAAAAAAAAGACACAAGCTACAGATTGTGGAAAACAGCTTTAATATATGTGAACATTTTGTTAGGAATACAAAGCAAGGGATGGGAGATTGGGGCCAGACTCCTGACACAGGTAGACCAGGCACAACAGCAAACTACAGGTGTTAATTAAGGTCATAAATATCTGGCAACAACAACTCTCTAGTTTCGGTCTTATTTTTATGTCTACGAAATTTGCTGTGCACTTGGCCACTACTGTACAGGACCCCAACAGAGTTAGCACATCACTCTAAGCAATTAAGAACATCAAGAGCTATATTTGTATTGGTGACTTTTTTTTCCTCTGAAGAAACACATGTCAGTTCATTCAAATAGTTTCATTTCTCACACAATGATATTAATCCCTATGATTTCTGTGCATTTCTATAACTGTTAACAAGAGGCCTATGGGCCACATCGCACACCTGGGGAACAATAGGTATGATAAAATCAGCTTAATGGAGTCATAATACAAACTATCTGGACAATGTAGTATAATACATGTAGATCCTGTATAAATAAAAATCAATTTTTTCCACTGGATATTCTTATGTTTATTATCATTAGTCCCTTTTCTAACAGGATGATTTTATAGTAATATCACATGTTGAGCATTGCAGCTCTCAAAAAGATCCTAAACAATTGTTTATATATGGGACATAAACCTACATCAAACTCTGAACCCCTTGTGAGACCCAATCGTTCAGGAATCATCCAAAAGCCAAAATCTAAACAATATTAAATAATCACCTGGCTGATTAGTTTCTGAGAAGAAGATTTTTAAAGATTTACTCCTAATATTCCTATGTAAAAATTCCACCCCCATTGTGGCCCCACTCTACCCCCAGGAATCATGATTTTTACAACTTTGAATCTACATTACCTGAGGATACTTCCAAACAAGTTGCAGCTTTCCTGGCTTATTAGTTTTTAAGAAGACAATTTTTTAAGATAAACTCTATATTTTCCTATGTAGAAATTCGCTCCCCAATTGTGGCACCACTCTACCCCTGGGGGTAATGATTTTCACAACTTTAAATATACACTACCTGAGAAAGCTTCCACACAAGTTCCGGTTTCCTGGCTAATTAGTTTCTGAGAAGATTTTTAAAGATTTACTTTATGTATTCCTATGTAAAAATTTGACCACCTCCATTGTGGCCCTACCCTCGGGAGTCATGATTTTCACAACTCTAAATCTACACTACCTTAGGATGCTTCCACACAAGTTTCAGCTTTCCTGGCAAAATGGTTCTTGAGAAGAAGATTTTTAAAGATTTACTCTACATATTCCTATGTTAAAAATTGACCCTCCCAATTGTGGCCCCACCCTACCCCCGGGGGTCATGATTTTCACAACTTTGAATCTACACTACCTGAGGATGCTTTCCTGGCCTAACGGTTTCTGAGAAGATTTTTAAAGATTTACTAAATATATTCCTATGTAAAAAGTCAAACCCCCATTGTGGCCCCATCCTACCCTCGGGACTCATGATTTTCACAACTTTAAATCTACACTACCTGAGGATGCTTCCACATAAGTTTCAGCTTTTCTGGGGAAATTGTTCTTGAGAAGAAGATTTTTAAAGATTTACTCTATATATTCCTATGTAAAAAGTCGACCCCCAATTTGGCCCCACCCTACCCCCCGTGGGTGATGATTTTCACAACTTGGAATCTACACTACCTGAGCTGAGGATGCTTCCACATAAGTTTCAGCTTTCCTGGCCTAACGGTTTTTGAGAAGAAGATTTTTAAAGATTCACTATATATATTCCTATGTAAAAAGTTGACCCCCCATTGTGGTCCCATCCTACCCCCGGGGGTCATGATTTTCACAACTTTGAATCTAGACTACCTGAGGATGCTTTCACACAAGTTTCAGCTTTCCTGGCCAAATGGTTCTTGAGAAGAAGATTTTTGAAAATTTCTTGAAAATTTTCATTTATTCCTAATTATCTCCCCTTGTAAGAGGGCTTGGTCCTTAATTTTCACAACTGTGAACCCCCTTAGGCTAGAGATGCTTTGTGCCAAGTTTGGTTGAAATTGGCCCAGTGGTTCTTGAGAAGATGTTGAAAATGTGAAAAGTTTACGGACGACAGACAAAATGTGATCAGAATAGCTCACTTGAGCTTTCAGCTCAGGTGAGCTAAAAACACAAAAAATATTCTACTTGTTGTTTTATAAATAAAAATATACAATTAAAATACATGTATAGTTAATCTCTTCAAACCAGTAGTGAAAGACATGAATGGTTTCACATTAACAAAATAATTTAAATATATTAAAAATTCAATCTGTATAATGATAAATACATACACAAAAAAACCCCACAGTTTATGAGAATAACAATCCACATTTATCAACTCTTATTCATCTGCCTGTGAACTTTTGATGCAAAGCCATCAGGTATGATTAGTTTGAAAATCTCCAATGCAACACAAAACAAGCCAAGTTTCCGTATAGGGCTGCTGCAGCCGATATTTGCAAAATTGTGTCGGTGTTGAATTGTCTACAAACTGGTTCCCCAGCATAGGGCAGTAAACTAGTTCATACATGGATGGACACCATGAAATCAAGTGGACAAGACTTTAATCTGTTTTGATGATGGCTAGAAAGATCTTCATTGCTGCAACACAACCAAAAATTCATCAATAAAAAAAAAGTTTTATAATTCACCGATAATTTTTGTTTGAAATCTTGCACAATTTTACTAGTATTTATAAAATTATATATATCTGTCAACATTTCAGGAATTAATATCAAATACTTTTTCTTCAAAATAAATTTCTCTATCTTTCTCCAATAACATGAAACAAACGTACAAGTACCGGTATACTTATTTACTGTGGTTATATTTCACACTGACATTTTCACAATAAGTTCATGCAAAGACAAGAGGTTAAAGGTCAGACAGACTATATTATGTTGGCACTAAAGATTTTATTTTATATAAAGCTCTTAAGGTAGTACAAAACAGTATCCGAAAAACAAACACTTCGGAAATCCTCGCGCAAGTCAAACGTTTACGAGAAACAAATAAATGATGTACGTCACGTTAAGTGTCTTATTATGACGTCACGCCGTGCAAGAACTGATCAAATAATACTTTGTAACAAAGTGGGGAGGGACTGGTTTAAACTTCTTTTTAAAAATATCTAGTGGTGGAATTGTTTTGGTATTTACATAATATTATCTACATATTCCAACAATTTATATGATAGTTTTTCATGGAATTTAAATGATAGGAATTTAAATAAAAACGGTATTTAGTATCATGGCGAATAGCTCCAAAATAGGGCCTTCTTGCATATACTTTGAACTTATTTTATTGGTACAAAAAATTATCAAAGTCAATGATTATTATTTTTTAACGTTTAACGTGTCTTAATCTCTTTGTTAATAGATATTTGCCAAAAAAAAATATTTTGACATTTTTTTTTTCTTTTTAATCATGTATTCTGATGAGCCTAGCCCTTTTCTAACAGGGTGTCGGAAGCCATAGTTGTGACCTAGATTACGAGAAAACTAATGGTGGAATTTTTTTTAAAAAACTTTGTATATATATACAGTTTAATATGATTAACATTTGGTGCAATTTTAAAAAAAATGAATTATGGGAAAAATTTTTGCTATCTGTTTTGTACTATCTTAATACAATGTATTTTAATATAATAAATATTGTATTATATTTTTTCCCTTATAATTTCAAATATACAATGCAATGTGAAGTATATATAAAGATACATGGTCTAATCTACTGTACATGTGCAACTGTCAACCAACGGCAGATATAAAAACTAGTAGGAATTGACCAATTAGTTGCGAATAACATGAATATAATTAAGAAATGTCAGCACACAGGATTGCAATATATATTTGCATCATTTTTTTTTAATTGAGGGATCTACCTAGAGCAATGACAGTAAATAGACTAAGCAATGTTTTCATTAGAGAGTGGTTTTAAGGCTCTCAATATTGAGTAGTATAGACCAACCATTCCTCATCACATCAAAGTAACCGAGTCAAACTTCTCAAAATTAATGAACCCCCAATACTTATCTAATAATCCTTTTCATAATTTTGGATGGATGTGAGGAAGAAATGGTTTATCTCTATACACCAGTGACCTTGAAACCACAGGTTACAAGCTACATGTCTGTGACCCTTGACCTCTCACCTGCATGGACTTGATCAGCTGTAGCACGTCAATATCTGCACAGGGAGAGGAACTTACTCGCACATCGAGTGTGAACTGCCACTCTGCCTTCCCCTTGCTGCTTGTAGCCTTGGTGCAGTAGACACCCGAGTCTGTCGCCAGAGCTGCAGGAATCTCAAAAGTGAAAGAGTTGCCATCTTGGCTGAAGTTGAATCTGCCAGTGTCTTCTATTTCCCGACCATCCTTGGTCCACATGACTGGAATAAGTTATTAAAATTTTGTTTAAATTCAATTATGACTGACTCGACAAGATATGATTTAAATAATTTCAATTTTTCATTTTAATTATGAAAATATTATTCCTGAGCAAGATGTTAAACAATAACAAAATTAGAAATGATGCAAATGAAACAAAGGAAAAAAGTAATCTTAAGAAAGACCAATTTATCCTTACTAGAGGGGAGATAATAAGAAGGGAATAGAAGCAAAGGAGTATAAAGATGAGACCTACCTGTTTCAACATCATCTAAAGCACAGGTAGCTTTGAAGGGGGATCCTTCATCTACGGTTCTAGATTGGGGAAATTTGTTAAACTGGGGACTCTGGGGTTCTTTAGGCACTGAAAGATAAATCAAAAGTCTAAAAATTGTTAAAGTCAAAGTAAAAAACATGTGTTAAAATTGCAAATTAAAAAAAACAACAAATGTGTCAATTCTAATCACTGTAATGCACATGTACATATGAAGCTGCAATGATAAAATTATCCCAAAGTTTGTATGACAGAAAGACAAAACTGCTCCCTATTTCCAACAATTTTACTAAGAGCAATTAACTTTTTTGTTTTGGAGAAGCATAACTTTACATACTATTTTTGCAGAGGTTTTTTACCATGCCCCCCCCCCTCCCCTTGTACACACATTTATAATGAATATCTACAACTGATGCCAAATCATTCTCATATTCTACATGATAAAAAACAAACAAGACATTTCACAAATAGAGGGGGGGGGGTCACTTCAATCACAGGAGGTGGTAGGGGTGTTCAAATATTTCCAACACAGATGACTATAGGGTTTATTTGAAAATAAAAGTTCTATTCACTATAATCATTCATCCTAGCTGAAAGTTCTGCTACATGCTTCCTTTTAACAATTTAATTTTTAACAAATGAATGAAATTGGAAAAGGGTCTACTATAATTATCAATTATTTTGGGAGGGTTGGGAGACAAAATTGTCACAGATATTCTGTTGCAAAACCATAGATCTGTATCATTGTTCTTTTCTAAGGAGAGAGAAAACTTTGAAAACACTTGCAAATAGCAAAAGAAAAGGTGCATATAGATATGAATAGTGTTGATCAAACATCACAGCACCCAACTTATATATTACCTGACTTCCCTGTTGGAGAAAGGGAAAGAAAGCCAAATATTAAAGATGTAGCAGGTCAGTGCCGTATTGGTTTTTATCAGTACTTCGCGTTGTGTTTATTTTTGTTTTGAGACTGAATTTGACCTCTACATTAAGAATTAAACGTTACTAATTATAAATAAGGTATGAAAACGACTTTACTCTCAATATAGATAAACCAGATATAATAAACCAAAACTCAAAGTAAATGAAAACCAAGATTAGCAACCCTTTATAAATTCATTATAACAAAATAAGAACACAAGTTTACAAGTACTCAAAATCCCCCAACCCTAACACCTAACTTTAACAGGGACCTCAAATAGACAGACGAGACGGGGACTCAGGAGAAAAGTAGCTAGCGAAACCAGCTGTCTCCCTCGTCAAATATGAAGATACACGACTTTATATATGGGACAGAACAATAGACAACTGTCATTAAAGTTATTGGCTATCGTATAAAGTGGGCGTTACCAAACTAATAGAATTAAATTGCATCGGGATCGAAATACTAGTAAAAATAAATATAAACGAAATCCCGATCTACCACAAAGATAGCTAGGTCAAATAAGGGTCATTTGAGACTTATTTGTTTAGCATTTTTATCAAATTAAAGAAAATATGTTGTGATATTAAAATATATACAACATTTACTGTGTGTAGGTATTGATTTGTAACATTTAAATATAGACACATGGTATATAGCATATACATGTACATACGTACATATAAATTAAAGAATTTCCATCAATACATATTAAAAATAGAATACCATAGGACCAAAAAAAAGGGGGGGGGGGAATATCCAAGGTATATTGCATGCACAAGGCCAAAAATAAGGATAGAAACAGTAAATATTGTGTGATATTCCCATTTGTCACCTGTTGAAAAATTATACAACATATATATTTTTTTCCCCTGTTGATAAAATTACATAGCATCTCAACAATCTTTTTCTCCTTCAGATAAATTACATGGCAAGACAACTACGTCTTCTCTATAGTACCTTCTACGAAAACAGTGAAGCTGCTGGAGGCGGAGCCAGCCTCGTTTTCAGCCACACATTTGTACATCCCACTGTCCTAGGGGAACACTTCGGCAATCACCAGTCTGTGGGTGCTTCCGTCGCTTTCATAACGAAAGTCCTCGCTATCAGTGATCTGTTCTCTACCTTTGTACCACTTGACCTCAGGCGAGCCTAAAACGTGCCATCACACTCACCACTGAGTAATATTATCAACAGACAACTAACATTTTCCTCACCATTTTGGTATACCTGCTTTCCTTGCCTGAATTTACACCCTGATTGAACTAGATACTTAAAATATGAAGTGCATTATTTTTTTTTTAAAGGAAGTCCACTTGGAATTAAACATGGAAAATAGGAATGGAACACACTCAGGTCTAAAACAGGAAAGGTTAACAGATTTTCAAAAGTGAGGTTTCAAATCAATTCAGTTAAAAAATGTTGGATTAACAATTGCAAGTTATTCAGTAATTCTTGAAAGGATTGGTCAGAATAAAGGTAGGATAACACACAAAACCAATTTTTTGTAAACTGTAAATTACATGTACTTTGAAAGAAGATGAATTACAACTAATCAATTCATTTAAAAATATTTAATATTAAATTTTTTTTTCAAGAATATTAAATCTTTTTCACCTAAAAATTCAATTGTAAGAAAGAAAGAGTCAAATGAGTTACTAAAAAAATATGACAGTATAAGTAAAGAGTAATTGAACTGTGATCAAAAATTTCTTCAAAACAGGAATTTGTGTGGGATTTAAAAAAATACATCAGCCACTTTTGAATGATTTGTTATTCTACCTTTCTTCATGAGAACTTTGTGATCTTAGATTTGAGGTGCACCTGAAATCTGACATTCTAACGTGGCAGCATCACCATCATTTAACCTAAGACCTAGGGGGTGGGTGATAAAGCAGGGAGGGTCAGCAAGCTTCTGTTGTGGCTTGGCTGGAAATAAAATTCATAGGCAATTCATGGACAAAAAAACTGGATCATGGTTCAATCAACACCAGGCCTGATTTATGGTGGAATTGGAACAGCGATTCACAAGAGAGGACTCAGAAGGTATAGGATGGAGAATACAGTACTCACCAGTGACTTGTACACTAGTTTTAGTAGATGCTACTCCAGCGGAGTTAATAGCTTTACATAAATAGGAACCGTCATCGTCTACTGTGACTTCGCTGATCTCCAGGGAGCAGCTACCAGCAATACATTGGATCTTCACGTTGCTGTCACTCTTCAACAACTGAATGGAAATATCAAAAGTTTAAAATTATTTTTCAATTAAATTATTTATGTTTTATATTGAAAATATTGAAATATACAGAGGAATAGACCCAAATTGGAAACATGTTCATAATGACTCTTTCAGATGATTTTTTATAGTACACAATTACACATGCATACCTGTCCATTGAAGTACCATTCTACATCGGGGTCGGGGGTTCCTTTGACAGAGCATGTCAGTTTCAGACGATCCCCCTCCCTAAAGATTTCTGGGGACAGGTTCTTTGTGAATTCTGGGGCAACTTCCTGTGGCTCTTCTCTCTCTGTTTAATATTTAAAAAAAATTAAGTTAATTTACCGAAATACATGTAATACATGTACAGGTACTAATGAGTAAATAAAAAATACCGGTACATATATATATATATATATAAGTTAAATTTTTGCCTTTGTTTAAAAACAATTACACTTCTTTTTTATCATATATAAAAACCAAAAAATTTTTCAACTTGTTTGATTACATTAAATATTATGTTTCATAGAAAAAAGAATACAAACTACCCCTTTTACATCAAGTTTTAAAAATTTTGAAGATTCAAAACTGTATGGAAAAACAAAATAAGAAACAGTATTAAAATTTTAATCTTTCTCTCGAGATCTGGTTGGAAAATCATTGCTCTTATCATATACAATATCAAAACAAATATTGAAGGCATTAACAATACTTCCGAACTAGGTAAATTTTCATTGCGTACTTTTTCTCTCTGAGCAATCTGATCGTCTGGAGGAGTAGGAGCTCTCCTCGACCGTCTCCTCGGTGTACTTCCTGGAGGAGCGGCTGGTTTTGTTGGAGGAGGAGTAGGAAGATTCGCTATAGCTGGAGTCCTCGTACCGACTGCTGTATCCAGATTTTGTCTCGCGTACGCTGCGGGATTTAGCACTCTTTCTCAAGTCGAGTCCTTCATGAGCTCGATCTGAAAGCAACCGTTTGCAATTAATCACACCTCATATCTACATGCACTATATATATGCATTGTTGTACGAATAAAAAAAATATTTATCCTTATAAGACAAACAGAATCATATTTGTACTAAATGACATTTGAATTACGGTTAAACTTCGATATCTCGAACACTGATATCTCGAATACAATGCATATATCGAAGTGATTTGTAAGTCCCAACCACTTATTTTTCAAGTATTTTACCCTCCATATCTCGAATACCCGAATATCTCGAAGTTTTTAAACAGTACGTCTCATCTAGATCGAGATAACGAAGTTTGACTGTACATTAATAAAATAGAGCACACCACACACACAATCTTAATTCATGTATTCCATGTAACTTAAGGTGAAATAACACACCTGGAAAAAGTCACTTAAATTAACAGTAAATTATTTGTGATGATGTGTTATTCCACCTTAAAATGCACATCTACTCTTCTTTCCTCCACTTCTCTACATAAAACAGGGACAATATCTTATATATATCGTTAATGGTTTTGTCACAGCACAAAAGCATGAAATATATATTTCTAGAGATATACACGTCGTTTTTTTTAATCCTAGTACAAAGGACTATATCATCTACCTGTGAATAACTATTATAAGTAAAGTTTGATGTATTACTGTGACTATGGAATTCATTATAATGGTTGGATTTACTTCAGGTGTATATATAACAATCCTATAACTATACTAATTATATATTCTTTTATGTATTCTCTTATATTTTTTCTTTACACAAAACTTTTAACTTTTGTTAATATTCAATATAATACATGTACCAGTATCCAACAACAAAGATTTTAGAATCTGCAAGGGTAGCTTTTGCAATTTTATGCAGATATAAATTCCTTGCATTTAATGTGTAGGGATCTACAGTTTTTCTGATTTTCCCAACAAACAAAACACAATAGTAAGCAGAGAGACAGCTTTACAGTTTGAGAAATGGAGTCACTTTTCTAACTGGAGTTTTAAGTTTGATCCATACCTTCTACAACAACATAACTGGATGTTTCTTCTGTTCCGAGCTCCTTGACGGCAATACATGTGTAAGTGCCTGTGTCGGACACCTGTGCACTCTGCACCTCCATGGTACACACACCACTGGAATACTGGCACATGTAGTGCTCATTGTGAGTAATATCACGACCATCTTTAGTCCAAGTAACCTAAAAATCATCAAATGTACAGGTATAATGTACAGAAAAAAACCTTGAAATGTTAAAATATACTGTATGAATTTTATTTTTGTTACAACTGACCCCATGCTAAATTATGACTTTCGAAGCTTTTCATTAAGAACCGTGATGTTTTATATATTACAACTTAAATTTACAGAATCTGTTCAAGTGAATGGAGAAAATTACTATGAAGAGGATTATACTGATAGAACACCTCACTCAACATTAAAAGATACTCATAACCATAGCATAAACTATACATTTACATGTATCTCCTCCATCAGCACCTACCTTAGGTGTTGGGGTGCACTGTACGCAGCAGATGAGTTTGAATTCCTGTCCAGCCTGGATCAGTCGAGGACGCAGACCAAAGTTGAAGTCTGGACGCTCCTCCTTGGGTTTCTCGATCTCTCTCATCACGGAGGGTGGCCTGGATCTGTAATACAAGATCACAAACTTGTCACCAATGATGGAAGTATGCTTTGACACAAGTTTCAATGTATCATCATAATCAATAAGTAGACTTCTACTGAAACAGTTTTTATCGGATAGATACCGGCGCATTGGTGTTGTCTCCCTGCTCAGTGTAATATCTCTCTTAGGAGCAGCTGCAAAGTATAATGACAAAGAAACATCAAAAAAAGATTTTTTTAAAATACTCTGTTAAGTCAATGTAAACACATTTAAACTAAACAAACCCTCATCATAATACACTATACTTATAGGGCTAGGAAAAAAATTGGCAATATAAAATCAAATTGTGAATAGACTGCTGCGCTACACAATAAATAAAATAAAATTCTTACGTTCCACTTTGAGAGAGGCCTTTTCTTCACACTTTCCAAATGAGTTTTCGGCAATAACGAGATAAGTGCCGGCGTCCTCCTTCTTACAGCGACTGACCTTCAGTTCGTACTCGCTTCCACTGTATTTCTGCATGTACTTGACACTCTGGGTCAGGACACCTCCATCAAAGTGCCTGAAGATCAAATCAAAACTCCATAGAATTAAATATTGTCATATACAACTGTGCGTAACTATGCAATGTTCAGTACTGCAGGCCTTGGGGCGATAAAATTCATACATGTATGTACTTAACTTTGAGTCTCATTTTTCAAACAGTATATTCCTTTCGCAAATATGAGACTGAGATATTCTGTAGTTTCTCTTTTACTCAAGAGAAATGATATTAAGATAAACCAAAAATAAAATCTAACTTTCATGGTCCTATAGCGTAATGCTGTGGGTCCCTAAACACTAAAAATAAAAGCTAGCTTTCATGGCCCTATAGTGTAATGCTGTAGGTCCCTGAACAGTTTTTTTTTGGTTTGAGTTAACTCTTAAAGAGTACACAAGGAACTAGGTGTGGTAGTGTCCTGTAAAATCTTACCATGTGACAATAGGAGCAGAGGCAGCAATGATTCTGCAATCAAACTTGGCAATGTTGCCTTCTCCGACCAACACATTTCTAGAACATCTGATAAACCTTGGAGCGGCCTCCTTGTGGTCTGTAAGATAAACAAAATCATCACACAAATGCCATTTCTATGAACCCTATGTTTCAATTATCGAATCCTATAATCTTGACTTTTCAAGTAACAAAATGCATTTTCTCGAATCTTCTTTGTAACTGAAAAGATTATTGATGTAGAATCAAAAAAACCAATTTTTTTCTTTTTCAAGTGTCTAGATTGTAAAAAATTCGACAGTAACAACAGCACATAGGGTATTACCAAAGTAAGCGTCATAGATGGAGTACTCCTTTGGACGGTGTTTCCTGAGAGAGCTGAAGTTGGCCAGGCGACCAATGGCGGGCTGCGGCTGTGGCCAGTCAGCCTGTAAAGACATTCAGAAGATTGATTGTAAATCAGTAAATTTTGATGAAAATCTTTTTCACAATCATTTTCAAAGAAAAATTACCGTAAAGTATCATGTATAATGCGCACTTTTTTTCACCCCAAATTTATTCAAAAGTGGGGGGTGCGTGTTATACATAGGACCTAATTTCTACCCCATTTTTTCAGGACATATTCAGCGATCTCCAGGTACACAAAGACAGCCCATATCATGTCATGTTCTGTGGGCTACCGTTCAGAAAATGATCGTGTCATATATAGTACATCTTATTAACGAATATTTACAAATCCTACCTTTAAAAAACGTATATATAAACAAACAAGAGGCCAAATGGCCTTAACGGTCACCTGAGTAGCATAACCCATACACAAACTTGTCAAGGAGTCTCATATATGCATATTTAGTTAAGTTTTATTCTGGAATAGAAAAATATTTAATTTGTAATGACGACCACCTCCCTGCCTGAAATCTTTCAAAAAGGACTATTAAACCTATAATTTTAGCGAAAAACTTAAAAGATCATAAAAGAGTGCATGACCTGATATTGAAAAGGTGCAAGACTCTGATAGAAAATAATTTAATAATAATAACAAGGTGGCTATTATTCATGTTTTATGTAAAACAACCTCCCATCCCCCATCCCCCCTGGGGCAGACAGAAACTCTCCCTATGGGCATTTAAACAAACGAAAAAAAACACAGCTTTATCGATAAAAGCCATCATGAGTTACTCACTTCTCCTGTTCCAGTTTTTGAATATTCAACATTCGTTGAGAATCACCATCTGGCATATATACCAAAATCATTTTACCTTTATATATCAGTGATTTTAGTTAGCCAATTATTACTTTACTATTAACATAAACAAGGAACAAGAATATATATGGTTTAGGGGTGGGGATATTAACCGTTTTCAAGATATTCAGGCACTACCTGTTTGAGAGGGGTCAGGACCACCCCAAGGGCCCATGACCTACATACCATATGATGCCCCTTGACACAAGGAACAAGAATATATATAGTTTATGGGTGGGGATCTCAACCGTTTTCAAGTTATTTGTGCACTTCCTGTTTGAGGGGGGTCAGGACCATCCCCGGGGCCCATGACCTACATACCATATGATGCCCCTTGACACAAGGAACAAGAATATATATGGTTTAGGGGTGGGGATATCAACCGTTTTCAAGATATTTAGGCACTACCTGTTTGAGGGGGGTCAGGACCATCCCTGGGGCCCATGACCTACATACCATATGAAGCCCCTTGACACAAGGAACAAGAATATATATGGTTTAGGGGTGGGGATCTCAACCGTTTTCAAGATATTTGCGCACTTCCTGTTTGAGGGGGGTCAGGACCATCCCCAGGGCCCATGACCTACATACCATATGATGCCCCTTGACACATGGAACAAGAATAAATATGGTTTAGGGGCGGGGTTCTTAACCGTTTTCAAGATATTTGGGCTCTTCCTGTTTGAGGGGGGTCAGGAACCACCCCTGAGGCCCATGACCTACATACCATTTGATGGCCCTTAACACAAGGAACAAGAATATATATGGTTTAGGGGTGGGGATTTTAACCGTTTTCAAGATATTTGGGCCCTACCTGTGCCATATTGGCCCCACCCTAGTGCCTAAACACCTGTCCCAGGGGTCATAAATTTCACAATTTAGGTAAAAGACTTCATGTACATCATATTCAGGCCTTTAGTTTTTCACAAATATATATGGGAGTAGAGAAGAAGATTTTCTAAAATTTAATACATTTTTACTATATGGCCATTTTGGCCCAACCCTAGAGCCTGAACCCCTGACCCAGAGAGCATAAATTTCACAATTTTGGTAGAGGGCTTCATGGACATCATAACCAGGCCTTTAGTTTTTAACAAATACATGTATATATGGGAGTATAGAAGAAGATTTTCTTAGATTAAATACATTTTTACTATATGACCATATTGGCCCCACCCTAGAGCCTGAACCCCTGACCCAGGGGCCATGAATTTCACAATTTTGGTAGAGAGCTTCATGGACATCATAACTATGTATTTAGTTTTTAACAAATATCTATGGGAGTAGAGAAGAAGATTTTCTAAGATTTAATACATTTTTACTATATGGCCATATTGGCCCCACCCTAGAGCCTGAAACCCTGACCCAGGGGCCATGAATTTCACAATTTTGGTAGAGGGCTTCATGGACATCATAACCATGCAATCAGTGTTTTCCTCACATGTGTGGGAGTAGAGAAGAAGATTTTTGAAAATTTGGCTGTTTTTTGCATATTTGGCCCCACCTGTGGCACCCTGGTGGTGGTAGAGCCACCAATTTCACAATTTACATTCCTCTTACCATAAAGATGCTTCACACCAAAAATGGGAACAATTGGCCTTGTAGTTTTTAAGAAGAAGTTAAAAATGTAAATTGTTAACGCACGACGCACGACGACGGACGAAAACAGATAGCAATAGGTCACCTGAGTTTACTCAGGTGACCTAATAAATTTAATAAAGTTTGTTGTTTATTGTCTCCTTGTGTTACGTTCAAGATTGCCATTTTGACAAAGCAGGTACCTGATGCGTGATCAATAGTTGCGCAACAATTTCCAGTAGCATATTTGGGTCTCGTGCTCGATGATATAATAAGGAAGTATCGTCGTGATATTACACGAACTTTGGTAAGTAAGGTAAAAGAAATTTTTAAAATAAAATTGAGTTTCCCATCTTGTGTTTAATTTCTTTTCTTATAGAATAATAAATTTAACTTAAATGTTTAACTGAATAGAGTGTAACTGATAGCTCTGAGACTGATTATACGCTCCACTTCACATAGATTACCATTATACTTAATCAATGTTTATTTAGCAATAACATGTAACAATAGCACAGTAAGAACAAGTGTGACAAGGAATATATTCATTGTATACATATAATTCATGACACGCACTCAAACATCATGTAACTCGTAAACAGTCAGCACTAGCTTTGATATACCGTTAACTTAAAGCACATTCAACACGGACCGTTTTTTTTTACTGTCGACCCATCACCACGTCTTCATCTGTGAATCCGTAGAAATCATTTTTCTCCCCGTCGCTGTCACTGTCAAATAGATGTGCGTATTCTTCTTCTGTCCAGGGGAAATCACTGTCTGCATAGAATGGGTCTTCATCCTCGTCTTCTTCTTTCTCACTGTCGCTCTTCTCTTCCCGTCCCGTCCATGGCGTTTGAAATACCACACTTCTTGAAGGCTTTTACGATGATCTTCTTTGGCAGTTCCATCCAGGAATCAAGAATCCACTGGCAAATGGTTGGAAGTTCTGGCTTTCTTCGTAGTCCCCCTTTGGTGTAGCTGTGATCTCCGTTGAGCATCCACTCGTTCCATTTTCTCCGTAGACTGTTCTTCATCGGTTTGTTAATGCTGACGTCTAATGGCTGCAATATGCTAGTCATTCCTCCGGGGATGATGGCTGGTGTCGTCTTCTTCTTCTTCAGTAATTTCTTTGTCTTCTCTGTCTTGTGACATCTGAAGGCGTCCAGTACTAGTAGGCTTGGCTCGCTGTGTCCTGTCCTCTTCCCCCATACATTCTTGATCCAATCCTGCGTGAGGTCTTCGTCCATCCATCCTTTTTCATGTACTTTAAGATGACGTATGGCGGCAGCTTCCCCCCATCCGCTGTACACGCAAGCATGACTGTGAATCTGTTCTTTTCATTTCCAGTTGTTTTAAGGTAACTCCAGTGTCTTTCGGATCCGGTTCTTTTTTTACACGGCGTGCTAAATTTCCGGTTATAATTTTGGCACACAACAAGTGTTTTAAAATAATTATGGTTTGGTCAAAAAGTGGAAAATTTGTTAAAATATAGCATCTCCGTCATTTAGAGGGATTGGAGAAAGCAAGGAAAGCAGCGAAATGTAAAAAGGTAAATGAGTGACTGTGTAATATAATTGTACGTATTGTATGCATTCTCCTCCAACAATTACACTGCGTTTATGTAGCTTGACGACCTCATGTGTCCTCCGGGACAAGGAGAGGATAAGTAAGTACTTGTGTAATTAAAACTACATAACACTGATTGGTGTTTAATTTACAGATAAATATATTAAAAAACTGGGATAGAAAGTGCCGCCGAAAAAATCTGTAACACCATCCCTGTGATGCCTTGAAGTTCGCTATCTTCATCTGTTTGGCGATGATCTTTGCCTTTATCTTTACTTCAGCCATGGATACGCCAATCCCCTGCTGCCGCACGTCCTGGATCCAGGCGTTGAGCTGTCCTCCATCTGTGGGTGTAAGGTCTCTCTGCCTCTCTCTGCCATCTTCTTCTTTGGGAGTTGTTGGAGCCGGTCTTTTTTCCGTCGCCACTCTCTGATGTTGGACTCGTTGACCTTGAATTCTCTCCCCGCAGCTCGGTTGCCGTTCGTCTCAGCATACTTGATGATCTTCAACTTCTCCGCCGTCGTATAGGAAACTCTTTCTTAACCCATCATTGAAGTGTCAGAAGATATTTGATATCGATGTAAATCATACCCTCATATTTATGTGAAATTGTAAGAACGAAAAACAATAGATCTTTTCTTAACTCCACCCATTTAATTATGATAAAAAGCGGCTTGTTTTTTTTTTTAGATGAGACACTGACACTAATATCGCTTGGGCTAAGTTCCGATCACACGAAATTACAGTAATTGCGCTTGGGTTTCATTACGATAAAAATGGCTTGTGTTTTATTTACTTGAGACTTTGCCACTAATATCGCTTGTGCTAATTTCCAATCACAAAATTACAGAACTTGCGCTTGGATATTAAAATTATTATTAAACATCGATAATACTTTTGGAAAATGGCGGCCGTCAATTTTGATCACTTGGGTTATGTTTCGATCACAAAATTACTGAAAATACACTTGGATCTTCAAATTATCATTACCGGTAAACATCGATAGTGTGTGGGAAAATGGCGGCCGCCGATTTTGATAACTTTCGCTATGTTCCAACCTTATAAAATTAATGAAATTACGCTTGGATTTTTAAAATATCATTAAACATCGATAGTTTTGGGGAAAATTGTGGCCGCTGATTTTAACATTTTTTGGGTGCGCATTATACATAGGACCTGCGGTTTTTTGGCCATTTTTTGGCCAACTTTGGGGGTGCGCATTATATACGAGTGCGCATTATACACGAGACTTTACGGTATTCATAATTCAATGCACACCAGTGTGTGTTGATGAATGACTTACGTATCGTTCTCTGATTCTGGCTCGGATCTTGTCGTAGCGACTGGATGGAATCCTGGTAGTCCTGCTGCTCAGATCACCCTGTAATGCAACAAATCAGTGAACAATGCATTCATAAGATAACAAGTACTGAATACTCTCTATCACTGAGATAGGTATGTCATTCTACAATTCACAAAAAAAATCAAATATAGAATGATCTTTTGTACCTTCAGCCAGGCATGATCCAGACAATCGTGAACTGTCATTCTCTCTCTGTTGAAAAACAAGTAAAACTTATGGTATCAAGCAATATATTTTCAAACAAAACTTTAAAAGTAAAATCTACACCCCCATCATTGACTCTGTGGACTTACTGAGGTCTCCTGATCAAGCAGTCTCCTGATGAAGTCCTTGGCCTCGGGGGAGACCTGAGAGAATGCCTCCTCAGCAAATTCCCAGTCACAGCGGGCGACGTTCTGAAGGGTCTCCAGGTCGTCTTCTCCAGCGAAGGGGGACAGCCCACTCAACCTGTACAACAAAGCATTGAAATTGCACACTACTCCATGATTTAACGGTCACTTAAACGCTACAGATGATAAAGCTTATTTTTTACACATTAATTGATCGATAAATAAATCAAGAAACTCACAAAACGTAAGTCAGGACAACGACAGCCCACATGTCTGTGTAGAAATGATAGGCTCGGAGTCTACAATCTCAGGGGCAGCGAATTCCGCAGTGGCTGTTGTCACCTTGACGATCTCATCGGGGTTCAGTTTGGTGGCCAGACCAAAGTCTATCATCTTGACGTTTGTAGATTTCTTGGTTTCACACATCACATTTTCAGGCTACAATATGAAATTTATTGATAAAAAATTTAAAAAATTCAACAGATCCCAATTAAATGGCCAAAGTCATTAATGTAATGAATGATATGCTCTTATAATATAAATACATGTATAATGTTTGTAAATATCAACTCAATTGTTCCTTTTTACCTGGCCTTAGTCTTACCTTGACATCGAGATGGACGATGCTGTTTTCGTGCATGTGTTTCAGTCCCTCCAAACCTGTCTCAGGTAGTTGATCACCTCAGCCTCTGTCATCTTGTAATCCTCAGCAGCGATCCTATCAAACAGCTCTCCTCCAGACAAACTGAAATCACACACATTAACAGTAAGGAAACATCTCACAATTAACATAAGTTCTTTTAATAAGTCAAATTCATGTAACACCACCTAGGCAGGGTAGAATAAATCCGGATATTTGAACACCATTGAATCTACTTTTAAAAGTTTTGAAGAAATGTGGTAAACATAGCTTATTTAAAGTTTTGCAGAAATTGATTTTTCCATAAGATTCAGCACATCTCTGAATGTATCTATTAAGTCTATGTTTCTATTTATTAAGATTTATAAAGACATATATTGTGTATGTGATATAGTTCAGCCTAAACACTAGTAAAACACATATCCAAAAGGTTTATAACAGTTTAACTTACAATTCTAAGACCAGGATCATCTCATGACGGTCCTCAAAAGCGTCCTTGAATTGGAGGAGTTTTGGATGATGGAGCTGGTTCATGATGTTGATCTCGTTCTTGACCGTGGCCTTGTCCAGGGGGTAGGGAGTGTTGATGAACTTAGCAACAAACACTCGACCAGTAGACTTCTCCACACAGCGATGAACTACTCCAAAGGCACCACTGCAACATCAGACAACATGAAATTCTAACTACACACAGTCAGACTTTATTTTCAACTTAATGGGACGTAAAAAGACTTCTAATCAAAAGATCTGAAGTATAGAGGTTAAAATACAAGAGGAAACATTGGTTTTGACTTCTAATTTGATTTCAAATATCCATGATATTAGGGATATTAAAGTTTGAGAAGGTTTACGATATTGAGGTCTAACTGTATTGACTTCATATATAAAAGTTAATTGATAAGATCAGGCAACTGGGCTAGCTTAGAAGTCTATATAATCCTAACATTATACTAGACAATAATAATGCACATTCTGGTGATACTGAACATTTACAAATATCACTGGCCTCATTCTCAAGGAGTACAGCATCTGAGCCTTACCTGCCCAGTTCTTCCAAAATGTCATAATAGTCGTAGATGTTGTCAGTTCTGACTTGGACAGGCTGAGGAACATACTTCTTCCACAAGTCCTCATCTACAAAAATGCAAAATAATCAAATTTGAGTGAACACTTTTATCCTGTCATTTACAAACTTAAACTCTCATTTACAACTTGAACTTTGCTTACAGAATTTATCGTAGTCATTGATCTTAGGGCCATCGTATGTTCCTCGGACTTTTCCTCCTGTTTCATCTGCAAAAGAAGTGAAGGGCTTTTTACTTAATTTTTTTCAAACTACTAAAACTACTTCTTACATTGTTCAAAATTCGAAAAATAAAAAACTACCTTGCCTAGAGACTTAATAAATGCAAAGACAAAAATTTGATAATTAGGACCCCTCTCTACTCTGGGGACTCCAAGCATACTGTAGATTATGTATTGTGGTAGAGAATGAAAATAAAACTTACCAAAATATATACCGGTACCAAAATTACTGATTTTGGCTGTACATTTACTGGTTCACTGACTATTTTTTGACTGGTTCCCTACTTTCATGCTTCTTCCTCTTGCTAGCCTCAGACTCCTCGGTCTGTATGGTGGATGTCGGCTGACAGGGATCACTCTTGCCGTAGAAGTTCTCAGCGATGACTCTAAACTGGTACTCCTTACCAGCTGACAAACTCTGAATGTTGTGGAAAGTCATTCTATATAAAAAAAAAGATTATGTTTTATTACTCAGAATGAGAATAATTGATCCAGTGGTATGTATAGTGTAAAAGACAGATGCAGAAAAAGAGATAGAAGGGCTAAGCACTCTTATATTTTTCTAATTAATAAATTATACTTTATCAATTTCTTATAAGTGAAATAATTGAATACACTAAAGTTTTTTAATTCCTTGTATTACGTTTCAATTATATACAAATCGCCAGAGACCTACCTCGTGTTGGCCTCACGGACCCATTTGGTTGCTGGTGGTTCACACTTCTCAATATCATAACCAGTGATGAAGCTACCACCGTCGTTCAGTGGTGCCTTCCAGGAGAGAACCACAGAATTATTTCTGATGTTCTCCACCACAGGGAATCTTGGAGGATCGGGACGATCTACAACACAAAATACTCATAATAATACATATCTTGATAATTCAATGGTTTAGTCTTGAAGAGGAAAAATATCTATTTCTATTCTATCAATACTTAGTAAACTTCTTAGGCTTTTCAGACAAGTGGACAAAATAACCTCAAATATATTAAATAGGTGTTTATGACTAGAACTCTTTATATAAATACAGGGGTGATTGTGATCTGTTGAGCTTCAATTACCGGTAATTCAATGATAACCCCTAAAATAGACAAAAATAAATACTCAAGATTGTCTAGACAAACTTAAGGTGTTTTTCCCAGAGCTATGACGGAAAGGTCCAGTAAGATGCAATTGTGTTAAAATGAGGCTCATCGTTGATTTGGATCTTGATGACAGCTGAGTCGGTTCTGAGTTCGTTCTCCAGAGTCAGCCTGTACGGACCGTCGTCTTCCTTGGTAGCCTCCTTAATGGTCAGGACGGCGTGGCGCTCGGTCACTTCCTGGACATAGTTATGTCCCTTAATCTCCACTCCATCTCTGACCCACTTAACGGTCAGTTTGGGGTTACCAGTGAATGGAATCTTAATGACCACTGGTTCTCCCTTCTCGAAGGTACTGACTTCTTTGAATCTGGATGGTACATTGATTTTGGGTGGAGCTGTAGGAAACAGATCAAGAGGACAATTAAGATCAACATTTCTTTTCGAAATTCATTCATAATCTAATGTTCAATAACATGTCCCTTTTACCTCTGATGTTCAGATTGGCTCTGGAAACCTTGGATCCTCCCCTGTTGAAGACTTTAGCAAAATATTCATCAGCATCTTCTCCAAACACATCCTTGATAATCAGTATATGGTGATTTCCTTCCTCGATGTTCTCAAACTTGTGGTCATCATAAATTTCTTTGGACCCCTTATACCTAAAACAAATGATTTTTGGGTTTTTTTGCAGAAAAGCAGAAAAAATATGAATCTAATTCTGTATTTGGATATTACTTCAAAACATACATACTTTAAATAATCATATATTCCTGTATTCAAAGTTAACATAAACTTCCCCTTCAAATGATGAGCATGACCTTAAACACTAAGGGTATCTAACTGATAAATGAACCTACACTGTTCAAATCGTATTTTAGGGTGTACTTGAATTAGAACACAAGAAACTGTCTATACCACAAATATGATCACTACTACCGGTAAAGCAAGTACATTTAAAAGGATAAAAAAAATTTCTGATTTAATCTCAATTATTTCACTCTTTCTTAAAAAAATATAAGACTACAAAGCAGTAAAATTGACTGAATACATTTTACACAATTCTGAGTGTGTTTGACCTACCATTGCACCTCTGGTTTGGGATTGCCAGAGACCTCCAATTCAAAGGTGGCCGTCTTACCAGCCATGGTCTGGATGTCTCACAGTCCCTGGGAGATCTCGGGCACTACAGCAGCTGAAAAGATGTTTTATGACATCACAACAAATATCCAATAATGCAGCAATATTAAACATCATTTAAATCATCAATGATGTTCCATAAAATAAATAATGAAGGAATGTTTCACATTATTTAAATGACGTACTAAGAAATATATTAGTTGGGACATGCCTATGACAATAAATGAATCAACAAAACATGGAACCAGAACTTTTCTTTCTTTTTTAAATCTATGCATTTAAAAAAAAAATAAGTATCAAATTTGTTTTTAATAGTACTACATGTATTGCGTACCATTTGGATCTTTGACCTTCACGCTGTTAGAAGCAAGAGATGGTTTGCTCATTCCAGCCTCGTTTTCAGCAAACACTCTGAATTCGTATCTGCGGTCCTCGATAAGGTTGGGAATATTGATCATGTTTGTCAGGCAGGGTGTAAAGTTGATGCGGTGCCAGTTTTCTGTTCCATGCTCCCATTTGTCCACCCAGTAGGACTTGATCCTTCTGCCACCGTCAGATTTGGGTTTGTCCCATTTCAGGCTGACAAAGTCACCACCTACCTCTGTAACCTCGGGCAAGCCTGGAGAGTCGGGGGCATCTGAAAATAGGATTCATGATACGGTCATTGAATTAAAAGATGACCTACATCTACATGCACCTTAAAAACTAAAAAAAAAGAAAAACTAAAAATTAAATTTTGAGTTTTGTTGAACTCACCAAATGGCATTTTGGCTATAATTGGATTCTCAGCTTGCAGAGATTCAGACTGTCCATGTTCATTCACAGCCATGACTCTGAACAAGTATTTCTGGTTCTCAAACAGGCCTTGAACATCTTGGTGAGTATCCTACAATGGAGTATAATACATAATATTGAAGATCAATATCATGGTAAATTTATTCATTTTTATGAGGCTAAGTTTTGAATAGTTATGGTTTATATTGTTGGGTTAGAAGTTTTTTGCTATCCAATAGGAAAAGAATAAAAGTTATATTTTAACATAATTATAGTCTAATGTTTTGGTTGACGTTGACACTGACCTTGCAGTGAGAGGACACAGTAACCCAGTAAGGCCTGCCGACTTCCTGGCGCTCTATGACATAGCTAGAGATCTTGGCACCGCCGGTCTCCTTAGGTGGTTTCCATGACAACCTACAGGAGTTTTTCGTGATGTCACTGATGCCCAGTGGGCCAGTGGGTGGTGAAGGTGCACCTGTTTAAAGAAAGTCAAATCAGTAAACATCTAGAAATCAGCAATAAAAAAAGAATTACCCTCATGAAGCACTAACACATGAATAACCTTTCCAACCCCTACGCCTCTAAGCAATCACAAAGAGCTTCAAGCATTTACTGACAAATTGACTCTAAAAACTTGCATTCTAAACAAAATACCCAACAACACTTGAATAACCTCCCCTCCCTTTACCCTTCCAAGAAATATTGAGATTCTAAATACTTACTGACAACATTAACTCCAAATCCTAGCTTGGCACTGCCGCAGGCATTACTGGCCTCCAACTGATATCTACCTGTGTCATCTGGGGTACAGTCTACAAAAGCAATGAAGAATTTTGTTAAAATACTAATTTTTGCATGTGTCAAATACGCATTAGGAATTGTGTGGGGTCTGTGAATAAAGCATGATTCTGATATCTTTCATTCATCAACAAAATCACATCTTCCTCATTTATACATGAAAGGCTCTTACAGAAATTTTGGTTTACAATTAACAACCAAAGAGAACTGCCAATTCAAACCTTAATCAGAAAAGGGCACAAAACCTCACATATATACATCTATCTACATATATTTACAGACCAAAGCTCATCTTTACCTTTTCCTTGTAATATTACATTGCTTTACAAGGATTGTTTCGGAAATTATTGAGACAACACAAATGATTTCTGTTCTAAGCGACAAATTTGAGTGAAAATTGGCATAAACATTGAAGAAACCCAAACAAATCATCAAGCTAAGTAATATTACAACACAAATAATAATTTGTACACAAGTCGGTTGTTGGGGTACCCGGTGCAGGCCCAAACTTGGAGGTAAAAAAATTTAAACATCTACATTTTAAGTGTTGGTAGACCTACATGTACAGAAATCAAATTATATACATGTATGTTCATTTTGCTATGTATTATGACTAACTTTTGTGCAAGTTTCACTAGTGTTCAATTTGAAATACGGAGATAGTTCAAACATATATACCGAGCAATAGAAATCTGACTGCGACGGTTTATTGAATTTTGACGTCAAGGCGGCGCATCGAAAATACATCGTATTGGTGGGAATCTTGGAAGAAGACCTTTTCTGGCCAAGAAATTGCTTAAACAAAAACTATACAGTGGAAAAGAGTCAAAAGCTTCATTTAATCAGGATTCAGTTACTGATTACTTAACTAGAATTAAAACAAAGGGGCTAAATATCACTGGATTTTTTTTTTTACACATAAACTGATTTCAACAGGTCTAATAAATTATATATACAGAATGAATGTAAGAGACATTTCACAGTAAGTTGACTTTTGGAAGAAATAACTCGATTTTTTTCACAAATTGCAATTTTGAAATAAAAAGAAAAGATGAAAGATGAAGAATAGTTCATGTTTTTCATTTGTTTGTAAAAGGCTTAAAACATAGGAGCAAGGAGAAACGTTATAATGACATTGCAATGAGTTTGTGGTTGCTCCGGGTCAATGGATGTAGGCAGGTTTGTTAGATTACCAGGAATGAAAAAATGATGTCATTAACTTCAAAATTTTCACGTTAATAAAAGGTATCCTGGTTTACTTTCTGGTGAAATTTCAATGATTTATCTTTTTTCCAAAAGGAGTTAGAGTAAATGTCTCAATAATTTCCAAACAACCCTCGTATATACAAGAAATAATAATTACCTTTGATAATCAAAATCATGTAGTCATCAAAAGGCGTGATCTTGATGCGGCCGCTCTCTGGCACGTCGTGGTTATCCTTCTTGAGTTCGACGTTGAACGGCCGCTTCCTGAGTACGGGATCTTAATCTACAGCTGCTCTTCCACCTCGACCTTCTGGTCCTTGGTGTCTTTCTTGAATTTAGGTGGATCTGGAGGAAGAGAAAATGAAAGATGAAAAGAGAATAATTTTTGGGGGCATTATACAATAATACGTTATTCATCTCTTAAAATAAAACAAATCCAATATACTGGGAGCTAGTGTATGGGATAGGCTGAGGATATCAAATCAGTGGCACCTTATGATTAATTCATTGAATATAAGTGGTAAATTAGTGATGCCACAAGTACCCAAAACATTCTGAACTCGACAATATACTGGTATTTTATGTGTAGACCATCAGCTGTTATTGCCTTGACACATACTGTAAACATATTATATTTGGTGTGTACGATATTTGGCGGAAATTAGTTTTTGAACAAATTGGTGTGGATTTGAATTAGCGTATTCCTGAGAACGACTTTTCTTATACATATATGCATGGCATTTAGCGCTGTAATTGATTAAGCAGAAGCCGCACTCTGCCAAATGCGCTAAATAGAATACACAGCCAAATGTAGTATGTTTACAGTATTCTATCATGAACAAACGAATGAATTTGTGTAGTTCCTATACAAACTCATTTACTAATGATCACTTACTCTGTAACAGCAAGCAACAAGTGGCTTTCTCGGTTCCCAGTGTATTAGAAATTTTACAGGTAAATTCTCCCTCATCTTTATCATAAATTTCATTAATGACGAAAAAATAGACGTCATCCTCCCTAATCACTCTCATGCGGCCACCACTGCCAACTGGAACTCCATTCTTGTACCTGGATATTCAAAAATAAAAAGATAATAAAACTGAATTAAAAATCTTAAAATATCTCTTCTGTTTTATGAAATAAGAAATAACAAGAATTTTTCATGCTAAATATTACACAAAAATAATCGTTTGAACTGTTAGATTTAGGCAGTTTAGCTAGGTGACAATTCAGATGGTTTTCAATAACATTCAAATATAATATTAAAACAGAGAGTACAAAGACTTTCATTTGAATTCAACAGCTACATAAACCTGTAAATGACCTCACCATTGACAGGTCGGGAAAGGAGTGCCGTGGACCTCAGCGGTGAACGAAACTTCTCCTCCCAGTGGTGCCTTCGTGTCTGCTGGCTTCTTGATGAACTCTGGGGCTGAGCCAACTATGGAATGAAATACAGAATTTTATTTATTAATAAATCAATTTTAAAAAATCTATGCAGAATAAAGAACAGTTATTATTTGTATGACACTGTACCAATTTTTTCCTTGATCTTGTAAGATGGTGAGCACAAGCTAGGCTCGCTGTTTCCAGCAGCGTTGACAGCCATGACTCGGAACTCCCACTCGGAGTTCTCGGGAAAGTTGGTGACGGTGAAGAGGGGATCGGTGCAGGGGTAGTCATTGACCCTAGACCAGGTCTCTCCTCCCTTGGGTCTCTTCTCCACAATGTATCCTGCAAAGTAAAATAAAAGTCATTATTTACACCACCATTACCATCATCATCTCCAACATTTATTTCATCACCATTGACATCATCAATTTCATCATCATCACTTTCATCATCATCATGATCAATATATATGGTCTCTGTTCCCTCTCATTACCTGTGATTTTAGCTCCTCCATCATGCTTGGGTGGCTCCCACTTCAGATCGGCATATGTCTTTCCAATGTTGACTGCCTCTGGTACACCAGGTGGACTTGACTTAGCTGAAACAGTAAATTACTTATTTGTAAGCCTAGAAACTAACAATTTTAATCAAAGCCCAACATTTTCAGAGAATGAAATCTTCATTTCCTACTTACTGTATTTTGGTTTCGGAGTAATAGGACCAACCACCTCACTTGGTTCACTCAGACCTGCCATGTTTTTGGCTCTCTATCGGAAATCATATTCCTTGTCCTTCTTCAAGCCTTTCACTGTAGAACAATAGCAATTTGATTAAGCAACTTAACAGGAATGAATCTGAAAATATCACTTTCAGAGGATATATTAACTAGAACTGTCCTATTGGGACTAATACCCCCGCAAGGCTAATTTCAAATGGGACAAATAATTGAATTGTATAATAAAGGTTTGCGACACATAAATAAAAAAAAATTCTAGAATTTTTAAAAAACTCAATTACACATGTAGTTAACAAAGAAAAATTAAAATCAAAATTTTCAAAACTTCACTGTAAATACATATGTATAACTGTAATACATTTACAAATTTATGTATCTGGTGATATTTTTTTATTTCATTGTTTTAAAGAAAAACCAACAAAGTGACAATAACCCCTCCCTTTGCAGTAAATGAAAATAGCCAAGCAATGCTCTTCTGTTGATAACACTTTGAATATCTTTCTAATCAGAGTCTTGACAGATGCAATTAGTTGTTTCAAATTTTCCTCACTTTCTCCTATGGTACAATGCAACTCACTATCAGAAAATTGATCCCATAGGACTATGATTTTCTTTGATGAGCTTGTTAAATTGGATAAAATCCCAAAACATTATCATAATTAGCATACTATGTAAAAATATGAAAAAAAGAAAATTTAATATTACAAACAATTTTAAAATTGCCAAAACACTACAATCATATCAGTAATTTTGAATTTCATTTAAATTAATGCCCTATAGGGTCACTTCATCAATTTACTTGACTAATAAATTTAAACAGCTTCTAAAAATAGCTAACTTCTTTATTAATACATGTAATGATATTATTTATTTCATTATAATGATAGAAACTTTTGGTTTACATGAAGCAGTATTAAAATAACCCCAAAACCACCGCCCATTTTACAGATTATCAATTTTCCCTAAACCCATGCTCCATCTAAACCATGGCTCAGATAATGGCCCCCTTGGGACAACTGAATTCAGCCACACTTGTCTTTGATGTTCTTATTAGCTCCTAAGAATTTATCAATGACAAAGAAAAATTTTGCATTGTCAGTTGATGGAATACTTATAAAAAATAAATTAAGTTAAGAAATAAAGACAAAAAACCTCCATCTGAATGTATTAATATAAATATATTTTAGAGTGTTTACTATTAATTAATTAATAAAGTCTGTAAGGATTACCTCCCTTACTTTTCAACATCAGTGTATAATATATAGAATAAGGAAAATGAAAACTGTCATAAAATCATTAAATCTTGTCTGATCTTAAAAAAAATTGCAGGTGCACATCTTCAGATGGTGTTCAACATATGTACAAATTTTCAGACTGTTCCATGCAGTAGTAAAAAATTCTTTAGGGGGGACAAAGTTGCGTCTACAGACAGACGGACAGACAGACAGACGGACAGGGTGAAACCAATATACCCCCCTAAACTTTGTTTGCGGGGGTATAATTATCATTTGGACATCTTTTTTGATTTACCCTGATAAACACACTCGTCAATAAAGACTTACCCTGAAAAACACACTCGTCAATATAAACACACTCGTCAATAGAGACTTACCCTGATAAACACACTCGTCAATAGAGACTTACCCTGATAAACACACTCGTCAATAGAGACTTACCCTGATAAACACATTCGTCATTAGAGACTTACCCTGATAAACACACTAATCAATAGGGAAGTCGTTAGCCTCCTTCCACTGCCCCGTGGTGGGATTCTTGTACTCCACCACGTACCCCATGATCTTCTTACTGCCGTCATTCAGTGACTTAGACCAGGACAGGGTGACGGCCGATTCATTGAAGTCAACAACACTGAGATGGCCAGGGGCATCTGGTTGAGCTGTAATTCATTTTTGGAATACTTAGCTGTTACTTGTAATTACTCAGTAAGACTGGTTCGAACATTGTATTAGTTGGATCTTGGCCAAACAAAACCCAATAGGAATCGAATGGCATTTTGACAAATTCTGATTATACCATTTAAACCATTGAGAGAATTTCTGAGACAAATTTTTACTTACTGTAAGAATGCTGTGCAACAATTGGATGGTAGGTCTTCAGCGGTTCACTTCTTCCAAACTGGTTCTCTGCGGAGACTCTAAACTTGTACTCGTGGCCCTCGGCCAGGCCCATCACCTCGTAGTTGGTGCCCCGCACAAACTTGCTGACTGGTTCCCAGGCACCTGTACGGGTGTCCATCTTCTCCACAACATAGTTGGTGATGGGGCTTCCACCATCCTCCTGTCACAAACATCACAAACTTTATATATCAAATAACATGCTACTTTACGAAAATCAGAGTTAATGAACAGTACATCTAGTAAATTATTCTTAATAACGATCAAAGTTTTTTTTAGTGCATATTAAATGTGAATCAAAATTTTCTTCTGTGGTTTTTTTTTCTGAGATAAATTTTTCCCAATTACAACACTGTGAAACATATACATTGCAAAATAAAGTATGGCACTGACTTTGGGAGCATTCTAGGTAAGAACACAGGAGTCGGGAGTGATATTTCCTACTTCCAGAGGTCCCTCAGGCTTGTCAGGAGAGTCTGTGATTGAAATCAGATACAAATCAGTATCAAAGAGTAAAATTAAAAAAGTCTTTAAAATCTACGACAACCAAAATCTGATAAACACAAAACACTACATATAAAAAGACTACTTCCAACAACATTGACGTTGATGGTAGCAGTGTCGTTGCCCTTTTCATTGGACAAAACTACACTGTATTTGCCTGAATCGGACTTCTCTGCTGCCTTGTTGAACAGCTTGATTTCTGTGGGGTGTTCTCAAACTCAAACGACCACCTTGTGACAGATGTCTTCCACCCTATTGGAAAAACGTTGTGATGTTAATACATGTAATAGTTTCAGTCTCTCTCTTTAGTTGTTACCTTTTCAAAGGTACATTTTCACTGGAAATCAATGTCTGAAACATTACTTACCACAGACCAGTCCGCTTTAGGTGTGGGATTGCCATCATAAGGAATAACAATCTTGAACTCTTCCCCTTTCTTGACAGTGATGTCTCTTGGAATGAAGTTGGGACTGACTTTAGGAGCAACTGCAAAAGTACAACACATGTACTATACAGGTAACTCTCAATGGCTCGAACTTCGATCGCTCGAAGTTCTTGATCGCTCGAAGTGAGTCTAGGGTCCCGATTTTTTTCCCTATATAACTAAGCAAATTTACTCTTGATTTCTCGAACTCTTGATCTCTCGAAACCCTTGATCCCTCGAAGTCAAACTGCAGTCCCGTTATTCATAATCTATAGTTTTTTACTCTCAATGCCTCGAAGTGGCTGTGTTTATCCAAGCATTACCTAATTAACACCTACTTGGTCATTCAAATGACTCCAGGCGTTAGACGCGGGACCCGTGTCACGGGGTGTTTATTCAGGCAACAATTGTCTTGCCAGGTGATAATTGTTTGATGATTGACCATATCGATACCTAATCTAAAATTAACACCGACTGTTTTACGATAATTTGGAGACGCAGTGAAAATGAGAAATTAATTAATACGAAAAGATAATTTTCAAAATTTTAGAATTATAAAACTGTAGAAATAATGCTTATCAGCATCATTGGCATTATAATGATTATTGCAGAACAAGTTCTTACAGCTGGTGAAGTACCCGTACAGTGGGAACAATGGGTGATCATGGTGATACTCTATCATCTAATTTAGGACATGTCGTCTCGCAGTCAAGTAGTACTGAGCAATCTGATCATAATATGATGCATAAAATAAATAATTACTGTGTATCATAAATTTATTCAATATTTGTTTCTATTTAGTTTTAAAAATATCCAGGTCTGAATATTTAACTGAAAAGAAAACGTTGTTTAAGCACGTGCGTAAGGTTAGCACTAAATAAATGGCTTAATCATAACATCCGGTAATACTAATTTTAAAACCCGTCGGTCAACCTGGTAAATTCCGAACTCTTGAAAACTCGAACTCTTGAAACCTCGAAGTTTTTCCTCGGTCCCATGGACTTTGAGCTATCGAGAGTTACCTGTAGTTTGAAACAACAGAAATCCTCAGAACATATTGTTGATATCTTTGTTATAAAGCTGTCGGCCTAACTGTCAAATTAAAACTTTGAATATGTAGTCCGATGAACCTGAGATTTAACACACAGTTAATAATGTTATTTTAATTAACACCATGTCCCCTAACTAGAACCAATTTTAAACAGATTGAAAGATCTTTCCAGGCACCTGATTTATTGTGGGAATCATAGCAGATCGGTTACCCCTCCATTAACACTTACCTGGAGGTTGCTGTGCCTTAATGGCCTCTGAAGTTTCTGCAAATTCTCCCAACCTGCGTTATTAATGGCTGCGACACGGAACTCGTATTCCTTGCCCTTAGTTAGACCTTTGACTGTGAACTCATTGTCAAAAATATCAGCAAAGTTGGCCCTGCAAAAGAAATAGTGCAAATCCTAAGATAAAATTTAAAGAATTCTGCAACCATAATCTCTATCCCAGCCTGTGTATGTTTTCCTGCAATTTTATTTTGTTGCAAACATTAAGCAATTTCAAACTGACAATCGCATTATTAATCATGAATCATAAGTGATAATTTCAAGAATTGATAAAGTGAATTACTTGGTCCATTTAGTCTCTCCTGCTTCTTTCTTCTCCACCTGCTAGCCTTTGATGGGGTTGCCTCCATCTTTTTTGGGTGGAGTCCACTCCAGGGTGATAGAATCGGGAGTGTAGGCAGAGCACTTAGGTGTTCCATGTGCACCAGGCGTGTCTGTTGAAAAAAAAACCAATAGTATTATAGACCCGTTTGCTTGATGTTAAACATAACATTCAGTATCCCAAACAATCAATATCTACCGTATTTTCCAGCATATGTCGATGTGGGGCATAGGCCGAATTGCTCATTTTCAGACAAAATTCAGCAAAAATTCTTAGACTAGCCGATCTGGGGGATAAGCCGATTTCAGTCGATGATTACTATAGTGAAAGTATGACCGCTGATTAAGGAAGTCATCGTATTAAGTATATACTTTCAGAATGTCGATGTAGAAAATCAAAAGAATAATTAGAATTATTTAATTTGCTAAACATTTATATTTTAACATGTTTAAGCAATTTTTAAAAATATATCTGCATTTTGTGCATGATTGGTCTCTTCCGTATTCGTCAGTATATAAACGTTACGTATTGTAATTTTACATATATATTGTAAATTTTATTGCAACACCAACCTCGGTGGTTCTGTCTGATAGACTAAGTATATTATTTTACCAAACACTTTATATTTTATCAATACCTTATTGCTAAATTTCATTTGATCAAGTTATATTTGAAAGCTACGGATGGCTTCCATTAGCTCAACACGTGGTTTCATATTAAAATAGAGTTATCCCCCGTAATCGCTATGAAAGAGAAAACGAAATATCACACAGAAAATATTTAATTTGTGTTCTTTTCCATTAATTAATTAAATAGTGAGTTGCCGTTATGCAAAGAAGTTGTAATGCTAACAAACAGTCAATGCAATGAAGTGTAACGGTGTACACTACGTGCCCAAGGCTGTGTTTAACTCATGGACACGGGTTTCACACAACACCAGAATACCGTTAGTTCATCCAACAGGAAATTAATTGTTAAAAAAAAACCCAGAGTTTGATTTATTCTACACCCAAGACCAGTGATTCCCACGAACGCAGACATGAAAAAAAAATCCGTCATTTTACATTCTACACGGTTTCGTTTTCTTTTTTACTACGCAATAATAGTTTCCAAGGTTCATACACGAACGCTTGGTAAAGTGGTTTAAATAATGGATATGGAAAAAAAGAAAGATTTTCTTTTGATTTGGATTGTAAAGAAATACCTCGATATACCTCGAAATACTCACGATGTATTTATGAAAATTATCAACGGGAAAACTATCGAACAATCATTATAGTTAAAACGGATGAAAAAAACAAACCTCAAAATAAACTACAACAGTACAATGGATAAAAACAGTGGATTTTGCATTTTACTGTTTAATTTTTTCAACTTTGAGCCTACGATAAGCCGATCCTGGGGGGTAAGCCGGGGCTCGCTCATCGTTGAAAAAAAATACCGGCCTATGACCCGGAAAATACGGTATACTAATACATGTAATATGTCAATGAGAGTTGGAAGTCCATACCCATGTTTCTACTGATGTACATGTAAGTATTTTATCCACATATTTCAAATACTCTGATATCTCAAAATTTTTTATCAGTGCCATGAAATTTAAGATCACAAAATTTTGGATTTTTGGGGGTAAAATCCGTGTTCATGAGATATTTACACTTAGTTAAGGAGGCAGGTAAGTGGAAATATTGAAATGAACTGACTGTTTAAACATATAATTCATTTCTGATAAATGTTTCAAAACTAAAATTTTCCACAACATTAATATTGTCTTAATTCATGAACAACTATTATGCACCATAAGGCAGTTTAGCCAGCACTGGTTCTGATGACTCCAGGGCATCACTGACTCCTTGTGAGTTTTCGGCCATCACTCTAAACTCGTACCAGGCTCCAGATTTTTCACCAGACATTCCGGGGTGTTGATAAAGCTGGACACCTTCTGCCATTTCTTGGTTCCAGCTTTGCGCTTCTCCACGATGTAATTGTTGATCTTTTCGGGTGCTATCCACTTGAGAGTTAGTTCCTCTCCCAAAATGTCTACAGCAGTCAGAGGTCCTTTGGGGGATCCTGGGCGATCTGTTGGAGTGAACAAAAAAAAAAGCATTAAAGCAATGACATTTTCAAAATCATACAATCTTATTACTTATTAAGCTGAATTACTGTGAAATCATTAATATTTTGGATAAACTACTGGATAATTGTTTTTGTAGATTAACTGTGTAAATTTTATTGCAATTTCAGATGAACCTTAGATTACACAGAATAAATTAAAGCCCAACTCGTTAAACCTTCCAAATATTACTCCATGTATATAAAAGATTATTACAGCAATTTAGGGACAAGCAATTTTTTTTTATTACAAAGTAATGAATTCAAGCAAAAAATAGTTCTACAAATGTAATTTACACATTGACATTGAGAGATCCAGAGTCCTGTCTGGACGGGTTTTTGAGGGTGAGTCTGTATCGGCCCGCATCTCCTCTCTCGGCCTTGGTGTTTGTAAGGAGCACATGATCGTCAGCCACTTTCAGATGGACACGTGTGTCATCCTTGATTTCTTTGATTCCGTTCATCCAGACAGCCGTTGGCTTGGGGAATCCGCTGAATGGAACCTAGATCTGGAAGTTCTGTCCAGCTTTGACATTGATGTCTTTCACATTGGACATGTTCAGGTTGGGACGTGCTAAAAATTAGTAAGATAAATTTTATAAACAATACACATATTATTTTGCAAAACCAAAATACCAAGGTTTATTTTAAAATCAAAATTAAAAGGAAATTTTGAAAATAAAAGGGAGATATATTTTGGAGACTGCTCCAGAAACTGAATATAAGACCCATGCATTACATATGTACTTATGAGATGCTATACAAGTGAGCTAATCCGGTCCTTTCCTTCTTCTTTAGAATCAAACAAAGTCTACAACTAGACATTCTTCAAAACAACTAGGCGTTCTTTAACAGAGTCCACCTTGTTGTTCCTCCAGTGCTCATGCTGGTGGGTCTGCTTGGTTCACCGGGACCCGCATTGTTGACTGCGATCACACGGAACTGCACCTCATCCTTCTCCTTCAGGTTAGGAATGGTGCACATTAGCTCATTGCCAGGAACCTCTTTACACTGCTCCCAGTCACCTTCCTTGGATTTCTTATGAATGATGTAAGCAGATGGTTTCTTGCCACCATCTTTGGTTGGTTTCTGCCAGGAAAGGTCCACAGAATCCTTGGTGATCTTGTCCACATTCGGCTGTCCTGGGGCTCCAGCAGGGACTATAAATAATCATACATAAAATACAAATATAGAAATTTAACCATATATCTAAATAATTGCTAATATTCGATGCAAGTTACATGCATTATGCTGAAGAAAAAAAACCCTATTCAATTTTTCACTGCGATATAAATTCATTTATTTGTTGAATCACATAATTGATTTATACAATTTTAGTTTAAAAAATGTTTAATTTATACAAATATTAAGGAAAATCAAATTTGAGTGAATTGTATCAGCTACATTGTACAATGTCAACATTTAGACTATGAGATTCCAGTAAATTGTATCAGCCATTTGCTTACAGACTTGGTCCCTGACTTGGTGTGGGGGCGTTGCCTTGCTGAATTTGCCTGGTCCTCCATCGTTGACTGCTGCCACTCTGAACTCTACAACTGTCCCCTCCTGAAGACCCATTACAGTGAAGTTTGTGTTCCTGACCGGGAAGCTGTTCACAGGAAGCCAGTCACCTCCCCTGCTTCTCTTCTCCACGACGTATCCTGCGAGATAAAAGACAACAAATGAGTTTATAAGGGAGAGGAGAAAATTGTCACAGAATCCTGTAAACGTATCCATTTTTGCTGAAATTCTTATGTCGTGTTAAGATCAGACTTTCTTTTTTCAAAATCGGATTTAATGAATGTCAGAGGGGAACCATTATACAATGTTCTGGAGCTTTTTTCAGGCTGAAATACATTGTTTTATAAAGCTTTCCTTACCTGAGATGGGATTTCCTCCATTGAAGTCTGGCTTGTCCCATGTCAAGTCACAAGATCTCTTGTCGTATTTTGGAATCTGAAGGTTCTTAGGAGCATCAGGAGAGTCTGTGTACAAAATAACATACATTAAAGACCTAAACAAATGCCAATTCCTTCTATAAATGATTTCTGAACACATGTAATCATTTAAAAAGCAACTCCAAAACTTGCACTGAAACTCATAAGGTACATAAAATTAAGAAAATAAATGTTTTGCCTAATGGTTCAATAAGCCAGACCATGGGTATTCAATGAAATTAAGAACAGAAATATCTTACCAAATGGATTCTTAGCCAGAGTAGGTTTGGATGTTTCCAGAGGTTCTCCGGCTCCGTAAATGTTTTCGGCCTTGACCCTGAACTTGTATTTCTTGCCCTCCTTCAGATCCTTCACTGGCATGGTGGTTCCTGATCCGATTCCGGTCACCTTCTCCCATGTGGAGGATCCTTCTTCTTGTTTCTCGACCACATATTCTGTACAAGGAAATTGATACTATCATAAGTTCAAATGAATCAATCAGATAGGATAGATTTTTCAGAGCATATATAAATTTCATGTTTTTACAATAATCTGAATAATAAAATCATCATGATTTGTAAGAGCCATTAACTAAACAATGTACCTCTTCAGGATAACGAACATAATAATTTATTAAAGAAAATTGTCTACGGAAAATTATGTTCTAAGAAACTTGTAAATCTTGGAATATCCATCCAAAATTTGCCCCAAGCATTTAAATGGTAAAATAACCACAGATTTAACAGAAGCAAACAATAAAAAGAACTATTTTTGTCTACCTGTAACTTCAGCTCCCCCATTGTCCACAGGTGGCTTCCAGGAGAGTTTGCAGGAATCGGTCATCACATCGGACACCTCGAGGGGTCCCTCTGGGGCGCCAGGCTTATCTGTATGGTAACAAAAGTATCAGTAGTTATAGTTGGACCAAAAACAGTAGACTGAAATCAACCAGTAGTGGCTCAACAAAGCCATTCATCTCTTTGAATTATCTTACCCAGAACAACCACTGGGATGTCGGCGGTCTCAGTGCCGTAAGCATTGGACACAGTGATGGTGTATTTGCCTGTGTCCTTCCTCTCACATTTTGGAATGAAGAGTTTAGCATCTTCTTCTGTGCTGGTACATTGTGCCTATTTAAAATCAAAAGAAGAGTTGATCTACATGTATGGTCGTACTACAACCAAGCTCTCTCTCTCTCCTTGGCTCCAAACAAAGCATTTAGTGAAGTGTGAATAATTGTCAAAACAGTGATATCAAGCGAACATGTGACACAGGTAAGTACGCTGATATCGGACATATATATACATTGTATATACTGATATCAGAGAATTTTATACGAAGATCACACCTTTACAAGTCCCCTGTTGATTGGAGTCCATCTGTTGGATTTGGGCTCCTTCCTTTCTACAATATAGCCCTGGACAGGATTTCCTCCGTCATTCTCTGGAGGTTCCCAGCCAATAACAATGTGATCCCTGCCTTGCTCAATACACTTGGGCATACTGGGTGGGAAAGGCTCATCTGTGGAAGGAAGATAAAACTTACTAGAAATTTCTTCAAACAGTAGCATTTGCTTGTTAAAACCCTATATTGCAAAGCATAAAAATTTGATAAACGGAGAATACTTTAAAGAATTACCGAATGGATTCTTGGCAGTGACAGGTAAGTCAGTTTCCAGGAAGTCGGATTCTCCGTTGTCGTTGACGGCAGCCACTCTGAAGTGATAGTCACGCCCCTCGGTGAGTTTGGGGACTGTAAACTCACTTCCCTTGATGTTATCCTTAACTGGTTCCCATCTTCCTTTCTGTGTGTCTTTCTTCTCCACTCCGTATCCACTGAAATTTTTTAATTGTTTCAAATACTTCAAAACCACATGTATTTAAAGGAGAAATCATGTTTAGTAATATTAGTGTTGAGATTGAAAATAGCAACATGACTTCAAAACTAGACCAACAAGATATCTGTGAGCCAATGCTCACTAGTGATACCCCCGCTCTGATGTGAATATGCAAAATAAGCATAGCCGACATTTAACAGGAAGTTGAAGTCCGATTGGTACAAAAATATATCCCACAATATGGCATGCCTAAACAAAGAGTGTGTTAAAATTTCAAACATCTGCAATAAATAGTTGCTGAGAAATCTGTGACAAAAATTTGTTTGAAAATTTTGGCTAAAAATAAACAAAGTTGTCATTGAACAGGAAGTTGACGTTTGATTGGTACAAAAATATATCCCACGATATGGCATGCCTAAACAAAGAGTGTGTTAAAAATTTCAAACACCTGCAATAAATAGTTGCCAAGAAATCTTTGACGAAAATTTGTTTAAAAATCTTGGCCAAAAATAAACAAAGTCGTCATTTAACTGGAAGTTGACGTCTGATTGGTACAAAAATATATCCCACGATATGGCATGCCTAAACAAAGAGTGTGTTCAAATTTCAAACATATGCAATAAATAGTTCCTGAGAAATCTTTGACGAAAATTTGTTTGAAAATTTCAGCTAAAATTAAACTTCATACTCTGGCCAGTACGAATGATGTGACAAAATAACGACTAACAGTACACTCTCCAGAATGGGACTAAGTGACTACACTCTCCAGTATGGGACTAAGTGACTACACTATCCAGTGTGTGACTAAATGATGACTACACTCTCCAGTATGTGACTAAAAAATGACTACACCGAGTTATAAGCCTACCAGTGTCTTCCTCTTCCATGTCACAGTTGGGGCTGGCTCTCCAACAAAGCTGATATCTATGTTGAATGGCTGACCCTTCTTGATTCGGATTGGTAGCAATTTGTTTTTGTCCATAATTCTTGGTTTAACTATTCACACATAATAAAAAATCAAAAATTAGAATTTTGTTTTACAAAATGTAGACCCCAGAAAGTTGCTGATTACACAGAAATCAACACTGTTGTGCAATCTGATCTTGATAAAATCTATATTGTGGATATCCACTCGCTCACTCGCCAATGCGAGTAAAATTTCATGTAGGCGATAAGAAATTCAAAAGCTGGTCGTCCACATGGCGAGCGGTTTTTCCAGAATAGGATTGTATTTGTTTGTTTTTTATTATTTGTTGGAGTGAGTACCATAAAGTCCTGTGTATAATTCACACCTTTATTCAACCAAAATTTGATCAAAATTGGGGGGTGCGTATTATACATTTTTTTTTTTCAGAGCCCGTTTCTGAATGTCACGGGAGCATGACTGCCGATATCTCATGTTAAGCGAGTTGTATGAGTGTATAATGTACACTATTCATAAAAAATACCTTATTATTAATTTTATTTCCATGTATTATAATATTAATCCTGACCACTCAGACCACTGTTGAGTGTTCCTTGCATCAAACAAGTTCTCGCCAATGTATTTGCCATTACTTAATCGGCCACCTGTTGACTCGTCGCATGGTCAGTGTTTGTTTAACAATATCCGGTGTCAGAAGCATGCACCTGTCTCATGTCGGACTTCACAGTTTATTCGAATGCAGGAAGATAAGCAATAATGATAATTTGATTTAAAACTTATTTACTTTATGTCCTGTTTATGATGCAGTTAAACGTTATTGTGTTACAGAGACATTGTAAAAAAAAAGATTAATCATATGTACGACTTGATAATGACGATATACGACATGAAGACGTTTCTTAACAATGTTTATTTTTAATAGAATTTATTGATGTATGTGGGCCCGTAAGTTAAATTGTGGGCCCATAGACTTTGAAAAGTTAGGGGCCCACATGGCTCCTAAGGTTTGAATTGTTAACCACAACCCTGTTATATTTTGGTTTGGACATAAAAAAAATGGTTCCTTTGGATGTTATTTCATGAAGAAACAATTTATTCTTGATAAATACATCATCCAAGTGTAAACTGAATGTAAATACTTGGTGGGATGTAAATGTATCCATATATCAAATAAATTCCAGTGCCTCTACAGTGAAAAAACTTGATCGGATGTAAATGTATCCATATATTAAAAAATTCCAGTGCCTCAACAGTGAATTAATTGTAATATCTCTCTATGGCCTACAGTTGATTTGTGGACAAGTTTGAGGGCTCACCTCTGCAAGCCTTGGTCGTCACGGGTGGTGACATAGTGCTGGGCTGGGATAGACCCGCCTGGTTCTTGGCGAGGACTCAGAACTCGTACCCTTTGCCCTCGGTCAACCCCTCCACTGTTCCTGTGGTCTCACTGCTGTCAACCTCCACACCCTGCAATCATCACAAGGATATACAGTTGATCTTCAATATCTCGAACACCAATATATTGAATACAATGGATATGTCCAAGTGATTTGTAAGTCCCAACTTCTTATTTTTGAAGTACCGGTATTTACCCTCGATATCTTGAATACTCGGATATCTCCAAGGTTTTAAAAAGTCCCATCTAGTTAGAGATAATGAAGTTTGACTGTATAGCAGCAAATTGTTTTTCAAGTTTTCATTTAACTCCCCATAGTTATTTAAATTCTAATAGCTATGTGAAAAGGAAATTTTTGTCATATCTAAGAAATGATTAAACAAATGTGAATTTTATTTCTACATTTTAACAGAATTTGGATGGACATAATCATCATCTGTATAATAAAGGTAGAGTTGTTTGGCTTGAGTCCTACCTTTTCCCATTTGTCTGATCCCTTCTCCTTCTTTTCAATAATGTACTTCTCAATAGGAGCTCCTCCATCATTCTTTGGAGGTTTCCAAGAGATCTCCACAGAGTCCTTATCATAGTCAATAATCTCCGGTTTCTCCGGGGGATCAGATGGTCGATCTAGCCAACACAAACTTCCCACATTAAATCATCAAAGAACCAAATATTTCTTAATCCAATAGCTGTTCTATTGCAAATTTAGTTCAAGTTCATTGCTAAGCTTGTGTAGTAGGAAAGGAGGAATGAGCATATAAATACATTGAAAACATATGGCTGGACCGGGAATCGAACCCGGGACCCCTGTAACTCTAGTCAGGAGCTCTACCACTGAGCTATCCAGGCCGATATCCACGGTCCATATAGCCCCAACTACTACATTCCTCCCTCCTTAAATAGTCTTCGACCCCGAAGACACAACACAAGTTCACCTTGTCAGGACTTATTATATTTATATTGCCTGAACAAGGAAGGCCACGGCACCATCTGTAGTAGGAAAGGAGGAATGAGCATATAAATACATTGAAAACATATGGCTGGACCGGGAATCGAACCCGGGACCCCTGTAACTCTAGTCAGGAGCTCTACCACTGAGCTATCCAGGCCTATATCCACGGTCCATATAGCCCCAACTACTACATTCCTCCCTCCTTAAATAGTCTTCGACCCCGAAGACACAACACAAGTTCACCTTGTCAGGACTTATTATATTTATATTGATTGAACAAGGAAGGCCACGGCACCATCTGTAGTAGGAAAGGAGGAATGAGCATATACATACATTGAAAACATATGGCTGGACCGGGAATCGAACCCGGGACCCCTGTCATTCTAGTCAGGAGCTCTACCACTGAGCTATCCAGGCCGATATCCACGGTCCATATAGCCCCAACTACTACATTTGAAATTACTGTAGACGTATTTTTTTCCACGGGGTCATAATTCCGCGGAGTCACAATATCAATTTAATCCGCGGGTAAAAATTTACGCGGATTCTTTGAATGAAAAAAAAAATCATTTGAATAATTATTATTAAATTTAGTTCTGAGCGATTTTCATTACCTAGAATTTGTCCAACTTTGGACTTAAATTGTAAGAACTGTTCACAGTGAACAGTAATTATCGGTTGTGCACTGGTCGGTAGTCATTAGTAAGCCGTCAAGATGTTACGACGATGTTCATCTTTATTAACTGTCAATTTATGGGTTCACATGTCGTTTAAATTATGAGTTGATCAGTTTTATCAATTAAAAGTCAGAGCACAAACGGATCTAAAAATTGCAGTAAAAACACGGGTCTTAGCGTGTAGTGAATTGGGTCATTGAAACACAGACCCGCTTGGGGCTATTTGTCGTCTGACACGTGCCGTTATCTCAAGCTGTTCATGCAAGTAAAATTACAGAAAATTCAAATCTTTAGGAGATTAAATTATTTATTATGTGAATTCTCAATACAAATTTGTTTGACAGTTTGCATAGATAAAAAAGATATACATTGGGTACACGTATATGCAAGTGTTATATAATGTAGTAACTTCCGATTATCCTTATTCATGTAATGCAATTTCAAAATTTCATTCCAAAATGCACTTTAAGTACACTGGGAAAAAATTCCGCGGAAAATTTGTGCCCGCGTTCATAGCGTAAATTAATACCACGCGGACAAAAGTACGTCTACAGTAAACAAAACTTTGCATCATTCTGCTGGCATTGATAATTGATGCTAGTCCTAACTAAACAAACCGAAGACATTCATCTTCCTTAATTCAGTATTATGAATTCAAAGTGATGAATACAATGTATAGGTGAGCACAAGCTTACCCCAGGGATCTTTGGCAATGATTTCACCATCTGCCAAATCCAGGATACACACACACACTGACTTCACATTTTATTCCAATGCCATGTGCACATCAACTTATAACACACCACAACTCCCCTCCTTTATAGAAGAGCTCTTATATTCTATTTACACTTACAGAGTTATCTCTCTTAGAGAATTACATGTAAAACAAAATATTAACATTAATTAAAATTTCTCTTTTTTTTCTTTTTGTGATATCTGACTATAAAGTTTAAGGAGGTTGGGTCCTGCGATCATAAGTCTCTAAGTTTTTTTCTGAAGTATTTTTTAAAAATCTACATACATTGCTAAACCAAAATTCAAAACAAAATTTTGGGGTCTATATGCTCCTTTCGGTGCTACAGTGTATTTAATATGACCTTTCTGCACTGAAGGTGCAAATTGCACATAAATCGCTTTTTCCTCAATAATTTTTCATCGGAATAAACCATGGCATCAAATACAAATTTATATTATTTAAAATTAATAAAATTGAAATTATCATAAAGAAAAAGTTTCCAATTTCTTTACCTAATTGATATTTTGACCTTTTTGCACTGATAAAACGCTGTTTTGTATCCATTAACGATTCAACATGCAATAAAATTATTTAAAAGTCTCAAACTTTTTCTCAAATTTTAATAGACTTGTCAAAAATATCTTTCAAATTCAGAAAATAAAACCAAAAGTATGGGTCAATGATGTAAATTTTGATATATAGCATGAAATAAGATAATTTAAGGCAAAAATTGGAGTTCATTTTATCTTGACTTTTATGAAATATTAGTTTAATGTGCCAATATATGTCGATAGAAATATTGAAATATTGTTAAAATGTGTTTTTTGAAACAACACGAAGATAATACAATGCATAAACATAAAAACTAGCTGGAAATTTAGTCTGCACTGAAAATAAGGAAGCTAAAATTACAGTACTCTAAAACAACTGAATTATGAAAATGTTCATTTTCTTCTTAATAACCTTCCGCCACAAAATATAGTCCCTTACTTAACTCTGTAAATATGTAATTTTCCCTTAACTATTTTACTCAAAATAGTTTATTTAGCATTGTAAAATAGGAATTTACAAGTAGAATTAATATATGACACAGAATTTCCATACTAGAGGTGACCCAAAATGGCTACCCAAAATCAGAGGATCGAACCTCTTTAACTAGAGGTACTGTAAGCAAGCTCAAGATTCATGCGCGGATCCAGAAAATTTTTCCAGGGGGGGTCCGAAGGATAATTGTGTTTGCCAGGGGGGGGGGGGGGGTCCGAGGCATATTTTCGATAATTTTACCATGTAAATTTAATAAATTTTCATTTTCCAGGGGGGTTCGGGACCCCCACGACCCCCCTCTAGATCCGCGCATGCGATTGATACCCCCCGCTAAGAAAAGAAATCATTTCTCAAATATTTTCCAGTTATAGAAAATTATGGATGCTATCTCATTAACCGTCCTATTCTATCAATAACAACTGCATTATTTTTTAAATTTGTTAATGCTAATATGAGTACACAAACCAATTTTTATTATTTAAATTCCATTTTATTTCAACTTAACTGTTAATGCATGAAGACATTTGCATCCTTATGATAACAAACATGACTGAAATCAAACGATAATCCACATTTCAAGCAGCCATTAAATGTTTTGAATTTTTGGTATCCCGAGCCCGATTTTTTTCAGAAATATTTTTTCCACAAAAAAAGATTAAATAAATCAGGGCGGGCCATTTCTAGATGGGCAGGTGGGGATGGTAATCTAACAATTAATGTTATATGACCTGACACATGCAAGCTTTGTGTCAAATTTTACCTTCTAATCATTTCCATTAATACAAGACATGACACAGACAGGAATAAAGCATTTTTTTAACAAAGACATTGACCTTGACCAAATGACCTTGGGTCAAGGTCATGACACACGCTCAGGTCATAAGCAATCTTTGTGTGAAGTAGGAACTTCCAATGTTACTCCATAAGAAAGATATGGACCGGACACAAATTTTGCACAGACAGAGGACGGACGGACAGACGGACAGACAAGGTGATTCCTATATACCCCCCAAACTTAGTTTGCGGGTGGTATAAAAAGTCAAAAAGTTTGAATATAACATATGTACAGAGAGATGACCTTCATTGGGTTAGACTACCCTCGGGTCATTTGGGGATTATTCTGCCCCTTAACATGCATTAGGTGTATTTAAAAATGTATAATAATATCTTTCATGTCATTTCACGTGAATTCTTCGGGCATCTTTCCCATCTGTAAAATGTTCAGTAGCTGCATACCATCAGCTCCTCACTTGGTCAAGCAATTGGCTAGTTGCACTTTTCCTGGAATCCATTTTACCAGAACGTTGTTATTCTTAATTTCTTTTATTGCAGCTATGTCTATTCTAAGGCGTTTATCATCCACCATTTTTGTAGACTTAAGTGCTTCCACCACACTCTTGTTGTCAACAAATGCTATAATTGGTACTTTATCTGAATCCAAATGACAGATTTCCTCCAGTAGTTTTCTGTAATACAGCGCCGACTCTAAGCCCTCTTGCAAACTTAAGGCTTCAGCAGCTATTGTTGACCTAACAACTTTCTTAATTTTATTGGCCTGCCAATGGATAGGACAGCAGTTTCCTATACGATCTTTAATCCACAAAATTTGACCCCCTGTGCTTACTTCCCCCTCACTTATGTTTGCTAGTGCTGCATCTGTAAATAGGAAAATCTCCCAGTCTTTTTCAACTGCTCCATGGAGAAGAGGGAAAACTTGAATAGGGATTATGTCTTTTAATTTTCCCATGGCTTTTATAGCTCTCAGTAAGTCTGCTACTGTTGCTGTTTTTAATTTGGTACTTAGATCCACTAACTCAAATGCTAGATCAGGTCGGGAACCTTGCACTGCCCAGTTGAGTTGCATGTCCATCTAATTTGCGGTATAAAGTTTGTTCATCATTAGCAAGTTTTTCATGTTTTTGAATCGCTCTTTTCGGGTCAATTTGTGGGTGATCCAATTTCTCCATAAATTTTGAATGATCTACCAAAATTTTGTTTTAAATTCACACTGTTTGATGTGGAATCCAATGTACTGGAAATCTTTCTCTTCCACTTTACCAGTTAGAAATCTCTGTTTCAGTTTGCTCAACAAGTCCTCAAATTCTACTTCACCAGCACGTAGAAAGTCATCTACATGGCAGCATACTATTCCTGTCAGTTTTTTTCCACATTGTTTAGTAAACACAGCAGGATCCATCTTTGACTGATTGCACCCTAGTTTTAGGAGTTCATCCCGTACACTCATATAAAACTGACGAGCACCATCTTTTAGACCATATAACCCATGCTCAAGTTTCCATACAAAACCAACTGAGGTGAGTTCAACAGAGCGAGCGTTCACGAGCGCTCGCCAAAATTTCCTATACCCGCTACAGAAATTTTGGCGAGCGCTCGCTTTGTTGAACTCGCCTCAGGTGTATCACTTTCCTTGGGAGGTTTGATGTATACATCTCGTTGTAGTTTGTTCCCTTGTAGAAAGGCAGACTTTATATCAGTAGTTTTAATAATCCAAAGTTTGCTTCCTGCCACTGCAAGAAAAATTCTAATAGCTCCTTTTCCCACTGTTGGACTATCTGAAGGGATAAACGAATGTTCTTCAAAACCCCGTGCAACCAATCTGGCTCTTGTACTTGTATCTTTTCCAGTTAAAACCCATCTTGTTGATATTGTTTTCTGTCTATGGTCCTCAACTTCATCAAATGTGTCGAAATGATGCAATTTTTCTAGTTCTGTTTGCTTGGCTTTCTCTATTAACATTTGATCCTGTGATGCTTCACTTTTAATGTCAGCTTTGTTAACTTTCTCTTCATCAACTGCTTTCCACTCCACTTTGTCTAAGTCTACACTTTTATCTTCATTGTTGGTACGTCCCTGACAATAATCCATGAGGGGTATCTCCCTGTTGCTTTTCCAGCACGCCCTAGTACTTTAGCTTCAGTCCATTCTTCTGAGTTTGGCAACTTGTACTTGATTTTGTCATTTTCTCATGGTCTTTGTCTCTGTTCTGAATCAGTTTGTGGTGTCTCTTCCTGGTTGTGTTGTACTGGTGCCTGAGTCAGAGTTTCCGAGACAATACCTTCTGTTTTCTTTTTGTCCTCCTTGCTTCTATTTTCACTTTGTTTCTCACAGAAGTCTTTATCAGTTTCTATATCTGATTGATCATGTTTAATTTTGCACAGTCTGTTTGGGGATACTCTCACAAAAACACCTCGGTGTCTCACAAATACAACTTTTCCATCCTGGAAAACCACCTTTCCATGTCCTAACCAGCGCTCTCGACCTCTTTTGTAAAACACCAAGTCCCCATTGTCATATTTTTCTTCGGCTGCCCTTACTTTTGTACGCAATGCTCTTCGAATCCTTTCATCAGCTTCACTCTGAATGAAGGCACGTCTTGCTTTATGCAAGGTGTTCAAATGTTTAGACAATGTCTCTGAACTTGTACTTCCTTCTAAGGCCGGCAAATCAGCTTTCATGATGTTTGGCAAATTTGGATTTTGTCCAAATATTAACTGATGGCTGCTAAAACCGTTCCCCATTTGCAAGGAGTTTCTTGCCATATTTGCCCATGCCAGGAGTGTCTCGATGTTAACAGTTTTGTTTTCATCTTCAAGTTTAATAAGCATCATGTCTGTTACTGCATGAACGCGTTCACAAAGTCCATTTTGGTAAGGGCTCATTCCTGCTGTTGTACATAATCGAATATTGAGGATGGATGCTATTTCTCGCATTTCATCTGAACTTAATTCTCCACCGTTGTCCGACATAATAGCTCCCATTACTCCAAAAACTCCTACCCAGTTTTTCATCATCAAGGACATCACTTGGTCTTTTTCGTTGTATGAAGACAGAAACTGTATATCTAGACCACATATCTATCATATGCAATATCCAGCATCCCTTGTATTGTTTGAGGTCCATCGCAACTTTTTCATTGAATTCCTTTGCCAAGGGCACTGAAACTATTGGTCTTGGTGGTGTTTTAGCATAAACTTTACAAAGATCACATTTTTGTTCAATTTCCAACAATTGCTCCTCAAACTCTTCCATCCATACTCTTGCATCTTTTTACAAAGCTGCAAGTCTCTTTTTTGGGGGTGTGCAAACTGTTGATGAAGTTTCAAGAGAACTGCCTTTCTTTTCTCAGGTTCCAATTCTTCCAGTTTCACTGAGTTCACCTCTTCTACAGGTACAGTCTCTGATTTGTCCACTGGTATACAATAATGGCCAGATGTGGTTAGATTGAGTGAAACATCTTGTCGCAAAATAACAGCAGTGTCCTTCTCCAAATCCAATTTTACTCCTGCTTTTTTCATTGTCGTTCTAGAAAGTAGTAAGGGGATGTCTGAATCAACAACATGTATCGGTACATCTGTTTTGACAATAACAGGTTTACCAACTAAGCACACATGTAGTTCATACTCTCCTTCAGATTTTAATCTTGTTCCACCTCCGAACTTAAAAATTTTATGTCCTTCATGCCTCACAATTTCCTCACATTCACTCTCCTTCAGTTAGCTTAGGTAACTCTCTAACCATGTTTTCCCGCAAACAGTGCTACTGCAAGCACTATCAAGAACTGCACAGTTCCGCGCCTCTGTTCCAGTCAAAACTAGCATTTTCTGTTCCTTTGTGATGTTAGCTTTTCTTAACAGTTTAAATGCTAATATTTCTGAAGGTAGTGTCATTTTCTTTTTCTCAATTTTTCGGTACTTACTGTCAAATATTGCAATGATTTCATTCATTGATTGTCCTTCGCTTCTTTTGAGGTCCTCGAACTCTTCAAACTTTTCCAAACTATCGGCTAGCTAGGTGACATCTTTAGCAAGATGTTTATCCAAAAATTCAAGTAGAGTGTCGAATCCACTTTCTTGTTTTAAAGGGACTTAGACACGATTTGAGCTCAAATTTTTCAAAATTTATTTTTTTAATTTTTAATGTCTATAATGGTCAATATGGATGTTTTTAATGCTTTGTCAAAATTTGAAAGTCAATTATCGAGTTACAAGCAAGTTACAGTGGTTATAGAATTCTTTGTTTTGTAAACAAAGTTCGAGTCCTGTTATTGTTTACATATGTGTTGTATTGGTATAAATTTCAATCTAATGTTGCTTTTTTTTGTTGATAAAATTATTTATGAACACTTTGAATGAGTTTATCTCATTTCCACAAGTTATTTTGTCAAAGAAATGGTAATTTCTTTACTTAAAATTATTTGTAAACAAATATAAGACTCGAGCTTTGTTAATTTACATAACGACTTCTTTCCTCTGTATCTCGCTTGTAACACGACTTCTAACATTCAAATTTTGGTAAATCATTCAAAATACACAAGTTAACTATTTAATACATAAAAATAAAAAATAAAAATTTCATCTGAAATCGTGTCTATGTCCCTTTAAATCTTCAAGTTTGATTTGTTCAAAAACTTTCTCTCGAATTTTTGTGTCATCTTCTTCAGGTAAAGTAAGTGCAACATCAATACCTTTCTTCTCTTTTGCAAGCTCTGTTATTTCACTCCAGGCCAGGAAATCATGTTTGTATAGTTCATAAGGCTTAGATTTGGAACTGAACACTGGTGGGTTTATCTTGGTCGCCATATTGGATATTTTCCCTCTATTTTTTTTTTTTTTTCAAGTATGTCACTCAATCCTGTTCATGCACTTTCTCTTACACAGTTTTCTGACTTAAAGTTAGGTTCACGCTCTGCTACCACTTGTTAACGCTAATAAAATCCAGGATACACTCACACTGACTTCACATTTTATTCCAATGCCATGTGCACATCAACTTATAACACACCACAACTCCCCTCCTTTATAGAAGAGCTCTTATTATATTTACACTTACAGAGTTATCTCTCTTAGAGAATTACATGTAAAACAAAATATTAACAAGTGGGTCACTGACGCCCTGGGCGTTAATGTCCTTGACCTGGAACTGGTAGCGGTGTCCCTCCTTCAGTCCCGTCACGTCAATCTCCAGATCCTCGGTGGTGCAAACCTCCTCCAAGGTGTCCTTAGCAGCGTTGTTCTTCTCCACAGTGTAGTGTTTGATGGGGCTGTCGCCGTCGTCCTTAGGTCTGTCCCACAAGAGAGAGCAGCGGTCACTGTATACATCCACCACATCCAGTGGTCCCTCTGGTCTGCCTGGCCGATCTGTAAAACCCAACCAATATATTTTTGTACAGACTACCAATTAAACTTCCACAGCCCTGTGGAATCATTAAAATACACGGGGGATCAATTTTTGTGGATTTTGAGTGTACCCCTTACATAATAACGAACAATTACCCAAAGAATTATGAAACACAGTTATTATCCATATACACAGAAACTAACCCATAAATATAGCCCAATGAATCTTGAAATATTTGACAATCCAAGAAATTTGCCCCTTAAATATTTAGATGATAACACAAAACTGTTATAATTCAATACTTGCATATTTGAATAAAAGTTGAAACATTATACATTCATTGTATGAGGAATTTAGTAGAAGATATCTAAAATGCCATACTTCAAATAACTTTTTAATCCTTCTCTCCCTTTCCCAAAAATTCAAATACAAATGGAAATGACGCTCACCCAGAACTCTGACAGGAATGGGAATAATTTCGGATCCCACTTCGTTAGTGAGAGTGAGTTCGTACTCTCCAGTGTCTGTACGCTGAGCATCGGGAATCCTGATCTTGGCCGAGCGGTCAGTCGTCTGTATGTCTGTGTCAGCTTTACTCAGAGCGGTTTCATCCTTCTTCCACATAGCCACAGGCTGAGGTGTGCCTAAAACACACAGGTATTACATACATGTAGTCTTATAATTGTAATCCTAGAACACACTGGTATTAAATACATGTAGTCTTACAATTGTAATCCTGGAACACACAGGTATTAAATACATGTAGACTTATAATTGTAATCCTATCCATATACATTATCAAATCAGCTGTTTAAATGATGAAAGTACTGTACATGTCTATATTCATGTATTTATAATCACCAATTTCTGAACTGCAAAATTTGCAATAATTAAAACACATTTTATGTGGTATTTTACTTAAGAAATAGTAGTATTCTTTTTTAAAATTGATTTAAAATTGTTCCTATCCAGTTAGAAGATATCTCAAAGGAAAGCAAAACTGAAGAAAAAGTTCCTACCAACATATGGAATTTCCAGTTCAATGCATTCTCCTTTCTTGACAATTTCTTTCAGGATATATTTGGGATCAACTTTGGGAGGTTTAGGCACTGTAACCAAAACAAAAAGTTATCAACACATTCTTACTCTGTGTCTAAGAACCTCTATCTACATGTACATCGTATAAACATGTAATATACAATAGTGAGCAAAATTAAGGCAGTGGTAAAAAAAACCTGGGTTTCAAAGAGATATACTATTAACCTTTGAACTAAACAAATTTTTAAGATCATTACTTACAAGCACTTTTTATTGTCATTGTCTCAATAGCCAGAAATCATAAGGAGAAATATATGGCTATAGACAAGGATTTTTTTTAAAAACAGGTTTGATATGTCATAATGGCCATGACTTTTGATATATAAACTTTGTTAATGGTGACACTGCACACCCTTTCGCTAAAGAAACTCAAAGGGTGAAGTGTGAGCCTGATTGGTTCAATGTCAGAGATTACATGTATATGGTGCTGACACAAATTTTCCACATAGATCTACTGTGACCTTAATCCTTTTACTTTTAACTTTAGTTTAAGGTCACTGAAAACACACCTATTGCACACTGTGGGTGAAGAATTAGAATTAAGTTCGGCAGAACCAAATACAGAGAAATTATGCTTAGAATGAGTACTTCGGACAGACAGAGCGCCGTCAAGGGGGACAGACGGACATACTGATCATTATACGGTGCCAACAGAGTGGAATAGTCGACCCTAATTACATATGAATAGATATAAAAAATTAGGCTGTCCAAACTTAATTCTACGTTTAACGTCACTTCAAAATACCAAGCCTACGAGGGAGGGCGATAAAATAAAAACAAACAAAATTTTCATACAAATGATTTTATACATAATTGATACAAATACAGTAAGTATTCAAGCTACATTTAGGCTACCTCTTTAATAATGATTTTTCTTGGCAGTCCCATTAAGTATCTGATATAATTATATATAGTCCATAATGTGCTCTAAACATTTCAAATTTGTACAGATTGCAATAATTTAGTAAAATCAAACTGGAAAAGGTCATATAGAAATATGAGTTCGTTTGTTTTTTCTTAAACACATTTTTTTTCTCATAAACCTACGCGAGTGGGTTACGTTAAACATATAATAAACTTCGAATAGCCTAAGGATCCAATCGAAGAAATTTCAGCTTTACTGGCTGCGAAGTTTCTGAGAAGAAGATTTTTAAAGATTTTCTCTATATATTCCTATGTAAAAGTTCGACCCCCTATTGTGGCCCCACCCTACCCCCGGGGGGTCATGATTTTCAAAACTTGAAATCTGCACTACCTCAGAATGCTTCCACATAAGTTTCAGCTTTTCTGGCTAATTGCTTTCTGAGAAGAAGATTTTTAAAGATTTACACTATATATTCCTATGTAAAAGTTCAACCCCCTATTGTGACCCTTCCATACACCCCAGGGTCATGATTTTCACAACTTTGAATCTACACTACCTGAGGATGCTTTAACATAAGTTTCAGCTTTCCTGGCTGATTACTGTGAAATCATTTAATTTCGTGGGAGCCAATTTTCGTGGATTGTGGGTTATTTGCTTGTTTGTGGGGATGTAATTTCATGGATGAGTCAGTTTTTAGTTTTAGTAGGTAAACCAAACCTTTTATAATTAGTTTTCGTTGAGGATGTAAATTCGTGGGCGAGGGCTACCCACGAATACCACGAAAATTGAGGCACCACGAATTCTAATGATTCCACAGTAGTTTCTGAGCAAATTTTAAAAGTTTTACTCAATATATTCCTATGTAAAAGTTCGATCCCCCATTGTGGCCCCACCCTACCCCCGAGGGTTATGATTTTCACAACTTTAAATCTACACTATCTGAGGATGCTTTTATATAACTTTCAGCTTTCCTGGGTGATGAGTCTCTGAGAAGAAAATTTTTTAAAGATTTACTTTAAATATTCCTATGTAAAAGCTCAACCCCCCATTGTGGCCCCGGCTTACCCTGGGGGGGGGGGGGGGGTCATGATTTTCATAACTTTGAATCTTCACTATCTGAGGATACTTCCACACAAGTTTCAGCTTTCCCGCCCAAATGGTTCTTGAGAAGATTTTTATGAAATTTCTCAAAAAATTATTCCTAATTATCTCCCCTTGAAAAGGGCGTGGTCCTAAACTTTCACAACTTTGAATCCCCTTTACCTTAGAGTGCTTTGTGTCAAGTTTGGTTGAAATTGGTCCAGTAGTTCTGTAGATGATGTTGAAATGTGAAAAGTTTACAGACAGACGGACAGACAGACAGACAGATGGACGACAGACAAAATGTGATCAGAAAAGCTTACTTGAGCTTTCAGCTCAGGTGAGCTAAAAAGCTGCAGATACCTACAAAATCCCAACAGCAATGAATATGAAGGGGGACAATGTGTAGTGAGTGAGGAGAAAATGATTGATATGATGACCAGCACAGCCCATCTTCATCATGTTACTTCAAGCACCTGCCCCATGCCAAATTTTACTGTACTTAAGGCAACAAAATTAGGCATCTCTTGGAAGTACAAGATAAAAGGTGTAAATTGTTCATTTACTCTCCGACATTAAACCTGTATCTTGAGATTCATCAGGACGGACAAGGTCGTAATGCATCAGCAACCAACATCATTCTTGCAATATATGCCATTCAAGACACTGCCTTAGGGGCCAAGAAGCTGATTGAACCCCTCACCTGTTTGGACATACCTGCTCCAATTAAATCATTTATGCAGACACCCCTGTGCAAAACAAGCAGAAAAATGGCGGAGCTAAATAAATTGGACATGAATGACAAGAAACAACAAGAGGCCCATGGGCCACATCGCTCACCTGAGGAACAATAGGTATGATAAAATCAGCTTAATGGAGTCATAATACAAACTATCTGGACAATGTACAATAATACATGTAGATCCTGTATACTGTGGTTTCATTAATATTCAAGGGTATCAATTATCGTGGTTAAAGTGAAAAGCACAGTTTCAAGGATACGTAAATTCATGGCCAATGACACTATCAATACAAACTGTTAGTAGAAATTGCACTTCAATGAACATTTATTTTCATGGATAAACTTAACAACGAAATCCACGAAAATTGGTATTCAACGAATATTGATGAAACCACAAAAAAAAAAATAAAATCCATTTTTCCCCCTGGATATTCTTATGTTTATAATCATTAGTGCCTTTTCTAACACGATGATTTTATAGTCATATCACATGTTCAGAATTGCAGTTCTCAAAAAGATCCTTAACAATTGTTTATATATGGGATATAAACCTCTGAACCTTTTTGTGAGACCGAAGAATTGTCCTGGGGCCAAAATCTTAACAATTACATACATGTAGAATCATCTGGCTTGTTTAGTTTCTGAGAAGAAGATTTTTAAAGATTTACTCTAAATATTCCTATGTAAAACTTCGACCCTCCATTGTGGCCCCACCCTACCCCCGAGGGTCATGATTTTCACAACTTTGAATCTACATTACCTGAGGATGCTTCCACACAAGTTTCAGCTTTCCTGGCTCATGAGTTTATGAGAAGAAGATTTTCAAAGATTTACTCTATATATTCCTATGTAAAACTTCGACCCCCCTTTGTGGCCCCACCCTAGCCCCGGAGGTCATGACACTACCTGAGGATGCTTCCAAACAAGTTTCAGCTTTCCTGGCCTAATGGTTCTTGAGAAGAAAATTTTTGAAAATTTCTCAAAATTGTTCATTAATTTCTAATTATCTCCCCTTGAAAAAGGGCGAGGCCCTTAATTTTCACAACTTTGAATCCCCTTTGCCTAAGGATGATTTGTGCCAAGTTTGGTTGAAATTGGCCCAGTAGTTCTTGAGAAGACGTTGAAAATGTGACTTTATTTCACGATTTACTTCCAATAATTAAACAGGTTTGGAACGACTACTGTTTTCGACCAAGCCTTATCCAGACTCGTATATTTTTATAACAACCACACAACAAAGACTAATAGTCAAGATGAAAAGGCTCTCGCCTTTTTTTCGCTTGCGAATAAAAGTTGGTTTACAGTGATAGAAAAAATTTTGCTCTATAAAGAACTTAAATTGGATCCAAAAACCTTAACCTCATCCGGACCCATACCCCCCCCCCCCCTGGAAAATGAAAAGGTATTAAATTTACATAGTAAAATTATCGCAAATAAGCCTCAGCCCCCCCCCCCACCCCACCTCGGCAAAGGCCCCCCCCCTCCCAAATTACGGATTAGGAATTTCATGATTTTGAGAGTAATTTTTTTTTTTTTTTTACACAGAAGGTATCCTGTTCCCCCCCATTCCTTTTTTTGAGTTACAGGTAAACTATGTCCCCCCCCCCTTTTTTTTTTTGCTTGTCAAGATTTCTGATGATTAGTGAGGCCTGCCCGCTCACTTTTAATTCGGACCCCCCCTTGCATTTTCTGGATCCGCACATGCCTATGGCTCAGATTCAATATTCAAGCCTGTCAAGTGCATCAGTATCATAAGATGTACCATCCATGCTAGTTTGGTGAAGTTAGGACCAGTAAAAACTATGAAATAGTCATCAAAGGCCACCTGCTCAAAAAAAATTTAACCTGCTCCTAAAACCTTAACCTTATCCATCATCCGCAACCTATGGCTAAGATTCAGCATTCAAGCCAGTCAAGTACGTAAGTATCATAAGACACACCATCCATGCAAGTTTGTTGAAGATGGGACCAGTAGTAACTTAGATATGGCTATCAAAGGGCACCTGCTCCAAAAACCGTAACCTCACTCAGCATCTGAAATTCATGACCCAGATTCAGCATCCTAGTCTGATAAGTTCATAAGTAGGTCTAGATGCACCATGATCCATGCAAGTTTGGTGAAAGTAGGACAAGTATATGACTTGGATAAAAGACCTGTTCCAAAAACTTTAACCAGGTCCGGATGCCGATGCTGAGGGTATAGCATAAGCTCCCCCGACTTTGTCTCAGTGAGATAAAATAAAATTCCACTAGGATCATACAGTATCTAGTATGTACCTTAAGAAGAAAGTATCCACTCAGTGGCAGGATATTTGAAAGAAAATTTGAAAATTACACATGCAAATTTGCACTGATGGATAGCAATTATCTAATTATAATTTAAATCACCAAGAAACTTTAATTAAGGTATTTGATGTATAATGAAGGGGTATTAAACAACATTGAAACATTTTAAACTATAGTTAAAAATGTATTGCTAGATAACAATGAAAGTGAAAGGAATAAATTAATGTATGGTAACTGCACAACATAAGAATTAAGGATCAGCCATTTTGCACTTAAGGTGGCTCACTACACCTTGAAATATTTTTTGAAATATCAGCAGAAAATTACTTGATTATGATAGATATCATAATAAATAAGAAGTACTTAAGGTGGCTCACTACACCTTGAAATATTTTCTCAAATCAGCAGAAAATTACTTGATTATGATAGATATCATAATGGATAAGAAGTATTTAAGTCAAACAGGCAAAAAAATGTGCAATTTTGGATGAAAAGTTACATTTTCAAAAATTTATTTCAGTGAACATGAACAAAAGCTCCAGGCGGATTCGAACTCATGATCTGTTGTTCAGCAGCCCAATACTTTAACCACTGAGCTACGACGATATACAACCCAATCGAACGATATAAACAGTTTAACAAAACATTTAAATCGCCATCTTGTGACGTAGTGTCTTAAAAAGTACAAGTCTGGGTGTAGTGAGGTACCTTAAGTCAAACCAGCGAAAAAATGTGCAATTTTGGGTGAAAAATTACATTTTCAAAAATTTAATTCAGTAAACATTAACAAAAGTAGCTACTCAAGATCTGCAGTTCAGAAGCCCATGCAATACTTTGACCACTGATCAAGCTATGACGATATACAACCCAATTGAACAATATAAACAGTTTACTAAAACATTTAAATCGCCATCTTGTGACGTAGTATCATAAAAAATATAAGTCTAGCTGTAGTGAGGTACCTATCTACTGATGCAGAATTCATGCAAGCATGTTTTGTGAAGTATATTAGGACCTTAGTAATATCTTAAAGACTTAAACCCAGCAGGAATCGTTTTTAAACGATGGTTTTTTTACACCTTATGATGACAACGATTATATATTTTGCAATAATTTTCAGTTTCAAGTAGATTAAATAGGTTACTCACCCTGGCCAACTCGTGTAGTCTCATTAGAAGAAATAAAAACCTCCACAAGAATTTGAATGCAAAAAGAATTTGTAAAAACAATTTGTCAAACCAATGCTTGTGGGGGCAACCTACAACCAAAACAAAGCATGGCAAAAATTTATAAATTAATTTAATTCAATTTTAAATTTACAATTACTTTGATACCATATATCTGATTATTTCGCAATATAACTTTCACATTTTTTTAATAATCACAGAATGAAATACTGTGTATGCAGAAATCAATTGATATTAGAATCTTTTTAAACCATAAAAAATTACTGGTAGAACAATTCTTTTTTCACCCCAGATATATGGTATCAATTCATTTAATTAACTGTAAACAATGAAGTACATGTACACTCATAATCAAGTAATGTTTACACATCCAGTTTTCACACAAATCTTTTAATGTTTTATATCCCCACTGCAAGTTAACTTTCATCTTGGTGCAGTAGTCCATCGTTGGCCCCCCTTTATGTTGCCCTCCTCCTACTCTTTGAGTTACATCATTTGGATGCAGAAGTCCATCGTTGGCCCCCCTTTATGTTGCCCTCCTCCTACTCTTTGAGTTACATCATTTGGATGCAGAAGTCCATTGTTGCCCCCCCCCTTTTATGTTGCTCTCCACCAATTCTTTTTGTTGCAGTAGTCCATCATTGGCCCCCCCTTTATGATTATCTTCCTCCAACTCATTGTGTAAATATTAGTTGTCCTCCTCCAACTGATTATGTAAATATTAGTTGTCCTCCACCAACTGTTCTTGCTAACATCATCAGTGAGTATCTCCTTACTTAAGGCAGAAATGACTTTCAATGAAATCCTTATTATGTTTTATTCTTCTTTGTTATTAATAAATCCATATTTTTGGAAACGTTAATGATGAGTGAGATTGACAATTCGCCATTACTCTCTTGGCATTAATGCTGTCATCATCTAAATCAGATGCCTGAATCACTGCCATTGGGAACACTCTCAAAAAGAAGCTGGAATCAGGCTGATGATGATGATGATGATGATCAC